>CAEFZX010028545.1:0-58479 GCA_903066825.1 Alfaro cultratus
AATAACATGTGATATGATATAATAATGTGTAAATTTCCACACATAAGTCGCTCCGGAGTATAAGTCGCACCCCCGGCCAAACTATGAAAAAAACTGCGACTTATAGTCTGGAAAATACGGTACATATTTGATTCACCAAAATACCAAATCAACATTCTTTCACAGTCATCTCAGACCCCAGATCTAAATCCTTAAAAAAAAAAAGGAGGGGGGGAGAGGGGGGGATGAAAACAGAGGATTAATAACAAAGGTGCAAACAGAGGTGATTTTTTAAAAAATTAGCAAATATTTTCTGGATTTTCCTCACTCAATGAACATTATCATTTTTTTCTAAATCTCTAAGTGTACACTTATACTTTTAAAATAACGGATTTATGTTTATGTTTTTTACACCTCATTAAGTCTGGAGGAGGCTTCATCTGGGTGCAATTCTGCTGTCAGACTCTGACCATGTGGATGCATTTCTCCATAGCATGTCAGTTCAATATTCACATAGCAATAAATATATATATATTTTAATCTCCCACATTTGCTACTTATGCTTTTGTAATTTGAATTGTAGCATTGCAGACCATTACATAAATGTTTTTATCTGTAAAATCCAAATCAAAGAGAATAAGTGAATTTCAGCAACTGCGAACTAACCAAAAGTAACTTAGTTAGTTCCAGAAAAAGTAGAAAAACACCCTAAAAACTAAAAAGTGTAACTTTAACCTCTCTGTGCAGAGCTCACTTCTCCATAAAACTATCTGAGAGGTGGAGTTGAGCCTGAGCCAGATTAATAATGCCCCAGCTCAGTCAAAGTAAGCAGTGTGGGTGTTTGTGCAGTTTGTGTACAACTTAACTCCAGATATTAGCCAACTTGTGAATGTTTGAGCATTCAGAACTCGTAGCGCACAAACACATCCCCAGTGTTTTTACGGTTTCTCAACACATCCCCTGTGTAGCTCTGTTGAGGTCTCTGCTGCCAGCTGAACGCGAGCAGGAGGTCTGCAGCCTCTGCTGACCCCTGCAGCGACCACTGGGAGGAGGTTTCAGAGAGCTGCTGTTCAAGTGTGTAACATCGAGGTTAAATCTCCTGTTGCTCTCCTGCTGCTGTAAACAGACCAGATCACTGGGGAATGGAGAGATAGCCAAGGTTCATCAGGTGTCCTGCACCGCATCTGAGGAGGGCTGCAGCCTCATTTCAATGGAGTTTGATTTTTCACCCTTAGAGGCAGATATTCTCCTATTTCCTTCAGCATGAAAATAAATTATATTGTAAATAAGCACTGTTGCTTATTGTGAGGAAGGTTGAAATCCAATCATCCTGTTTAAACCAACAGCTGAACTCCAAGAACTCACTTAACATGCTGACATGACGGCTTCATCTAACTGAAATCAAAACCAGTTTTCCTAAAATATGCAGCTTGTACACATAATGCTGTACAGTAATGAATGTATAGCACACACACATATGCGCTTTTACACATCGCTCTCACACAGTCCTCTCCAACTGGGCTGTTTTTCTAAGGGGTGTTTATGCAGAGGAAGTTGGATCCTGAAACTTGCTGCATACCTTACATTTATGAAAGTTGGAAGCGCTGCTGACTGCTGATATGATTACACCAAGAAGCAAGCAGGAAAATTCTCTGACATTCTCATATGGAAGTCATTACCTATATCACTCTCATTCTCTATTTATCTTTAAAGCTCTTTCTCATCCTATGACTTTATCCTCTTTTGTTTTCTTTAAGTTTGATTTCTTTTGGTTTCCTACATGCCGTTTGTGTTTAGGTCGCTTGAATTGGAACTAAAGTGTGTACAAAAGATGGTTCTTCCAATGACACATCAATTATGAATGAATTGCACAGCCACCCACATTAGCAGTAAAAAGACATTAAAAACCCATAATTCATTACTAACATCCATCCAGATTGTGTGTGTGAGAGCAGCTTTCACACAGTACCCCTCCACCCAGCACTCCGCTCTCACATGACATCAGAAAAATGGCGAGAAGGATGACTGAAAGAGATCAGGACAGCAGAGTGGCCTCTCACACCCATGTATTCTGCAATGACACAATCATTTCTGGCCAAAAACTGCACATGAACTGCATCTCACACACATACACACACGCACGCATTCAAATAATCTGAAACTGAGATCCACCCTCGCTGACTACAGACCAGTTACCAAACATTGCATCAAATTCCCAGAAATATGACAACAGAAACCTGAGAAGCCAGCCTGTTGCTGACCTCAATCCTGCACAAACCCTGGAGTCACCACAGAGGGCAAAACAAAAACAAAAAAATGACAACAAAATGTGAAGTCATGAAGCTCACATGCTGGTCCTCAGACAGACTGTTCAGAAGAAGGCCCAGCCGAGACTCCCGAGGAACTTCTGGTCGTCTTCTACAAGGCAAACATTCAGTCTGTCCAGTATTGGTCCGTCACTGTGTTTTATGGCTCATCCACAAAACAGGAGAGGTCCAGACTGACATGAACAATTAGGTCTGCAGAGGATCCATCAGGAAAAGAGCAGCAAACATCGCTACAGACCCCACACATCCTGGACACAAACTGTTGAAACTTTTACCTTCAGGTCAGCACTACAAAGCTCTATTTGTAAAAATCAGCCGCCACAGAAACAGTTTCTGACTCTCTAGTGAACAAATGAACACCATATAGCCTAATCTTTCCTTTCCTTATACATACTGTATATAAATGTTCTGCAAACACAGGTACATATTGTTCTTTTATTCTAAACTTATTTCCTGTAAAGTTAATGTCTTATTTTATACTTAACATTTGTTAAAGTCAAATTTCTTTTTTGTGTGAACCATCTGGGACAATAAAGATGATTCTGATATATTTTTTCTTCACTACCAAATTATTTTGTGTATCTGCACTTTGCCTGTCACTTGCACTGAATTACAAATTATTTCCTGATTAACTAACTTCTAACTTTTTCTGTTAATATTTAAATTTGGGAATATAAAAAGTAAAAAAAAAAAACTAAAACTATTAATCTAATCCCTATTGATGTTTTCTTTTTGACTTCTTTTTTGTGATTTAATAGATCAAGCCGTCCTGCTGTATTTCAAAATGCATGTAAATATGTTGATACTTTGAAAACTTAATGTTTATAGTGAAGGTAAAACAAAAAGGTTGAGAACCAGTGGAGTGAGGTAAAATATGTAAAGTACATCATAGCTATAGATTATAGCAACAGTCACAATTCTAACTCTAATTAGAAGTAAACCATGAAAGTTCCCCCTAATGTTTAGAGTTGCCTTTGATTAATAACTGCAACATCATTAATTGCCTTGTTGCTAAAATATGCTATACAAATAAACTTGCCATGCCTGTCTGACACAATTCTCTAAAACTACAATGCAATAAATTCTGCAATACAACTCAGTTTATTATGTTTTCTCTTGATTTTATGATGTATTTGGAAACAACTACCAATATTTGGGTACCTAAGGGGGACAAAAGTCAGTTCCAGATGTGCTTGCATCTGACAAACTCCCAAAATCAAATTCATGCTGACAACCTCTCCTTGTGTGTGTTGCTAAAAGCTCAACCTGTTATACATTATGGCTAACATGTTATCCTGATAATTCTCATTTTTGAAGTTGAGTGTCTCAGCCATTGTTACATTGTTTTCTCATTATATCTGCAAATGTTCTGCAAGCTGAGATTCAACTGCATAGTTTCAGCTCAGCTAATGAGTCCAGTGGGACAAAAGTTAACTAAGACAGATTGTGGATATTTGAGTCCAAATGACTGAAGTTAGCTGAATTTTAGTGGTAAAATACAGCAAAACATAAACATCACACAATACTGAAGGACAGAAATAGTTCGCAAACAGAAATAGATTTTGTCTGAAATCTTTTGGACTTATGCTGACATAAAATTATAATACAGTAAGCCCTATTTTGAGACACTTGTTCAGAACGTCAGAAGAATAAGATAAGTGCTGTTTTCAGAAAAGGAAGGATGGAAATTTACTTGCAAGAAAAACTTAGAAAAATCATTCTGTGGCCAGCCTGTCTCACATAAATAGAACACACTGGGGCCTATTTAGGAAAACTTTCACATTTGCAACACAATAGTCTGAGGTCTACCACACATCACCACCAGAGAGAAGCGGGGGGTAAAGAAAGACAGAGTTACAGAAGGACAAAACAGAGCAAAAACCTGGCAGAAACAGAGGGGTCATATCCCTCCTGTACCTGTGGGGGTCCCTGAAGTCTCACATTGTTTTTCTCCTGTGGTTACTGACATAGTGTCAGGTTCTGGTTTAGGTTATGTCTGATATGTTACTCTATTGAAAACATTAGCTGTGCTGTGGGACAGCCTGGGAATGTGGCAGGGAAAAACCAGAAAAAAATGAGCTGAGAAATGTCTGTTTGTCTGCTGTGGACAAGACAAAGGAGCATAAAACCAAGCGAGTTCATCTCAGGAGAGAGATGTGTGTCTCTTTACCCCACGTCTCCATGCTTTATGCAGAGTGCATCTGTCAGCCTGTTTCTGTAGATTTCCAGCCAGTGTGAGGGTGGATCCTGTCTCCACCCTGCAGTGTGATTGGTGGTTAGTGGAGCTTGCTGATGGATTGTTCAGGCCTTCTGTCCTGCGGTTGGTTGAAAGGTCAATCCATCATTCACCTGTCCAGGTGTAATTAAGACATTCAACCTCATGATTAACTCTCTTTTATTTTCCCTCTCAAGTTCTGCAGATGTGTCTCAATGTGCTCTAAAATAAACCATGAAAGATTAATTGGATTGTTGGATAAGTGCTTGAGTTATGAAGTATTAATTTACTGACCTGCCTAAGCTGTTTGCATGAGCTATTTTACATATGTTCCAGTAAAATGTTGTAACTTTCCTAGAGGAAAACTGTTTACTAACCAATGGAAAAGAAGGGCTGAGGATTGCTGATTTTTTTATTACCAGACACAGTTTTCTTTCTGATTTTTGCACTCTTTCCGTCACTTTATCCTGTTAACACCTTCACAGACATAATTTATCTGGAAGGTCACAGAAGAGTGAGCAGTTCATCTGAGATTTGGATTAAAATTATATCCTCCAGGAACAGAGCCAGGTAACCATGTGGTATTCCTCAAGCCTTCTCAGGACACTTTTATTTAAGATCAACAAAATATTTATTCTCTACATGCTCTCCCACCTGAGACAAGCATTACCACATCCCTTGTGCATGCAGAAGACACACTATGTTACCGTGTCACCACATGAACACAGTCTGTTAGTCACTCGGTGAGTGTGTCAATAGGTCATCATAGCTTAATGTATAAGAGAGAAATTATTGTTTATCGTCCCAGAAGTCCTTCTCTCCTCAGCCCTGGTGGACTCCAAGCTTAACAATGGTTTTAATTAGACACTTCATTTATGTTTCTCTCTAAAGCCCTTTGACCAACTTTTTTATCATTACTTTTGACATATTATACATGTTATGTTAGACATAAACTGTAAACTGTGGCTATTGCTGAGAATAAGTTGAGAATAGCTCATGTGCAAACACTAACCTAATAAATGTTGCATCACTCAAAACTTGCTTTAATGGAAAAATGAAAAACATAAATGATCTGGATCTGAACTGTAACTTTTCACCTCTAAAAGATGCAACCTGTCTTTTATTTACATTTCTTTGCTGCGCCTGCTTTAAGTTGCAACGGCCTTTCTCTTTTTAAGAAGCTGCTGTGCATGCTGACATAAACTGGTGTCCTTTTACCATCTGGTTTTGGCCATCTGGTAAACTCCTGCGAATAGCAGCATCACGTTCAAGCATTACTTCCATTAAACGCAAAACTGAACTAAACATATGTTTTTATTTCCATAAAACATTCCAGGTCCACTAATACCATGTTTTTCTTCCTATTTATCTATTTCCACAGTTCCAGCTCTTCACCTCTCACCCTTTCACCCCTTTCTCCTCTCCAATCCTTGTCTAGTTCAATGCACTTCAAACCTGTGGTATAAAGTTAGTGGCAGATGGGGATTCAAAGGAAAGTACCTACCACCCACACTGAAATGTACACTGTGGTAATCCAGCATTTTGTGAAGCATGTGGAAGCTATTGCACTGTAATCTGTTGTAATTGTATTGTATTTGTGAGAAAGCTGGAGTGTATTCCCCTCTGAATTACTATAAAGTGAATGTGTGAATATGTGTCAGAAAAAAAAACATACAACTTTTAGTCCACAGAAGAAGAATATGGAAGAGAAATAAAGTTTTAATAAATGAACGGTGTAGGGAAATGACGTTGACTTATTGAAAGACAGTTGTTATCCTTCAAAATAATTATCTATATCTAAATCACAGGCTGCAGCTGTCCAGACAAGATCAGCTCAGACCAGAAAACATGCAAAGCCATACACCATTACACACATAAGTTACATAATTACACATAATGGACTGAAGGCTGCTGGCACACTGAACTTAAATATATAATTAGACTGACTTGACTTGTCTTGTAAACAATCTGAAATAAGCCATGTAATACACTGTAATTGTAAAAAGTAAATTTGTTCTGCAATTAGGTGTTGATCCCAGTTTTTTGGAAAAGCGGATCAGTTAACGAGGATCCCACTTGTCAGCCTAACTGATAAAGTTTACTCCTGGGTGTTGGAAAAGAGCCTCCAAGTATCTGTCAAACCTTAGATCCACGAGGAACAATGTGACCCTGTCGGAGCTGCTGAGGGGCATTTGGTTTTCTGGTCCACATGTGTTTTGTGGAGCTGGAAAAGCTTCATAGCTGCGTCCCTTGAGAGAAAGTATTTTGGTGTCTCATTCCTGATTGATGGTGGGATGGAGCAGGAAATGGATAGACAGATTGAGACTTTGTCTGCTGAGTTAAAAGGTAGGCCTCCTGATTTACTAGTCCATATACATTCCTGCAGATATTAGCAAGAAATGTGGACCAGAACTTGAACATCCAGTGGAGTGCACAGATATTTTGGGGGCAGGTGTACAAGTAAGAAAAAAGAGCACCTTGTGAGACACATGAAAACGCCAACTGTCTCAGTGGAGTGAAATTTTTACCAGCACAGCTTGAACATCATGTATATAGACCAACTTCAAATCATTAATCATATGCGAACAAGAAGAAAAACCTTAGGTTGCATACTATACTCTGTTAAAATAATGAAGAAAACAGAAAACAGAAAAGGATCACATCAAAGACTTTTCATTATTTAATTCATGTATTGACAAGAAAATTGCAAATACTCTGCAAAAACACAAAACCTCACCAAGTATTTTTGGTTTTGTTTCTTGTGCAAATATATGACAAAATTAACTTAAAGATACCTTTTCAACAAGATGTAGGAGCTTGTTTTAAATCAATAAGTCCCTAATATTGATGGAAAAAATACTTGTTCCATTGGCAGATTATTTCACCCATAACATGGGAAAAATATCTTATAAGTGAAATAATTTGCCAGTGGGTCAGATACGTTTTTCATCAATATAAAGGAATTATTGACTTAAAACAAGCTCCTATTTCTTGCTGAAAAGTTACTTGTAAGATAGTTTTGTCTTACTTCAACTATAGTGAGATGTTTGGACTAGAAAATATACAAAAAATATTTGGTAAAATTATGTTTTACTGGCAGGTAAAAATAAATAATGAATTTCTAACTTTACTGAAATACTGCTAAAAAGCCAACTATAAATGTTATGTCCAATTTTATTGGCAAAGGTAACCTGAAATAGCATAGCAGTCATTTTCTCCATATTAAGTAAGCGGGCACTTTGAACTTAAATCGTAGCTGATGGTTTTATCAGAGCTGAAATTGAGCATAAACTTTTTGAGAAGTCCAGCCAACTACCTGCCTTGTCCTCCCTGAGGGAGGTCCAGTGTAAATCATGCCAGTGTCTCACAGAGCTCCTCACTCTTCCACCGTGCCAATACAGCAGTGATCAATGAACGGACTCACTGGCTCTCCACTCTGCACTATCCATCTTCAAGAAGAAGTAAAAGAAAAAATGGAGATGTAAACATCAAGACAGAAGCTAAGCCAGAAGGAAGAGGATATTCCTAAAACCGTCCAGCCTCTCAGCACCCTGCAGAGAGAGATAAATAGGAAATACAGGCTGCTGCATGAGTTGATGAATGATTGAGCTCACACCTCCTTCAATAGTCTTCCTAACACCTTATTTTTCTGCACAAAGACTCACTCCCTCTGTTTATTTATGTGCTTAGCCAAGCAGCATGGGACCAGAAAAAAAGGTGATGAATGGACCAGAAAGTCTTGCAGGTCCAGGAGCAGCATTTGGACTCTATGGATGTGCATTCCTCTATTCTTATGCGAACCCATTTCTGGGTAAAAAGTAAAAAGTAGCCATCCAAGAAATTACTCAAGTAAGAGTAAAAAAATATTTGGTAAAAAGTCGACTCAAGTACTTAGTAACTGATCAAATTGTCATTTAACATTTAAAAATTACGTCATCAAACAGACCAAAATATGCAGGTAAGTGGAAATTTTGGTGTTTTAAGGGCCAAATAATAATTCAAATAAATAACAAAATAACAAAATCAGGCAAAATAAAATGTTTCCAAATCAGTTTCTTTCAATAAACAACTTGTGAAACTTTAACAAAAACTGCAGGTGTGTGTCTGTGTCTGGTGTATTTTCCGGCTTAAAAATATTTGTTTTCATTCAGTGGGTAGAAAATCCAGGCATTTTACTCAAGTAAGAGTAGAAATACTTCATAATAAAATTATTCAAGCAAAAAGTACAGAGTAGTAAAAGTACTTCTTAAATAAAAATAGTTTCTCAATTAAATGTAACATTAAATGTAAGTAGTCACTACCCAACTCTGAAATTAATGTACCTAATAGAGTAAAATAAAATAAATTGTGAGTAAATAAGCTCTCTTATACGTTACTTTTGCATGTAGATTCTAAAAAGTCAGGATCTTGTCTTTCCAGATGGATTAGAGTTTACACAGAACAACATATGTACGGGCAACAATCCAATGATTCGTGTCCTTCTTAGGAACATTGCAGAGGTATTTCACTAAGGCCGGAAAACAACGAAAAGGCCACTAAGGTGTTATAAACATCCATTCTGAACACAGGTTGAGATAACTTCCCGTCCATCTGGAAATGTAGTTCAGTCTCTGACTTCACAGAGATTTATTATTTGAAATGTAATCACTTTGATACATGCAAAACAAGAAAAGCCACTAAGTACAGTTAGAACAATCTTTACTTTAGAATAATTTTATCAGAAAAATCCTTTCAAGGCACTTTACAGACAATAAACAAGTGTAATTTAAAGCCATGGTCCTATACAACCAGATTCAGTCTGCACTGTAAAGCAGTAACTGATGTTTAAAGTTTGTTAGTTTTACAGCAAAGAATGACAGCGGATTTTAAACCTTCATTCAGATTTAATCTCTCTTCCTGAGAATGCACAAATAAAATTGTTGCAGACTTTTACAAAGTTTACATTAGTTCTCCAGTAAAGTAAAATGTAATATGATTTGCTTTTATCTCTTCAGACTAAAAAGTAAATAAATAAGAGAGTTCAAGAAATTGTTTGTTGCACAGGTTGATTCTAAAATACTGAAAACGTCTTTTTTTTTAATCAGTTTTTGGGATATTTTTGATTGAATTATGTTTCTGAGTCTCAAAAGAATTAAAAGCTTTGATTTTGTTGTGTTAAAAAGTTTTAGACACTTATGTTCATCATGTTAAAGATAACTAATTTGGAATCATGATGAAAATGACAATAAGTCACAATCTCAGTTAATTATTCATCGGTAAAACAGACACTCTGTGAAGTGAGATGTAGTTTTAGTACACTTGAGATTAAAACCAGGAAAATAACATTTTTTAAAATGCCTTGCAGCTCTAACATATTGACAGATTTTCCCACCAAGTCGTGGATCTCTGCGGTTCCTCTGTAGTTATCCTGGTTCTGCTTTCTGATGGACTCACATTTGCTTAGTCGTTTTAGGTATGCGCCATGTCTTGGAAGTCTGAGGTTGTGCCACATTTGCTCCAGATTCAGAAGATGGATTTAACAGTGCTTTGTGGGATGTTCCTTTATAACCGCTCTCTGCATTACACTTCTGTCCTTTTTCCTTTTACTCAGGCAATGGATTTTATTTTGGAGTATCAAATAAAAGTGGATTTTTTTTTCCCAAGTAAGAACTTGCTGGTAAAACAAAAAAACAATCCAGATAAATTGCATTGATGTTTCTGGTTGCAATGAGACAAAATGTAAAGTTGGATTTGAAAATACTTCAATACAGCAAATATACAGTATAGCTCCAGCAGTTTGGTCTTGGCAGAAGCTGACATATTTACTGTAAGAAGGGTAGTAAAAACAAAGTGTTTGTGCTCGTTATAAGTTCATAAATGTTTTCATGAAAAGCTCTGAAATGTGATCAACCCCACAGAGAGAGCCACAAACATCCATAAACACATTCAGCCCAGCTCTGCAGAACAATACGGATGGTCTCCTGGTTTTGCGGCTGGTTAAATCTCTTTACTCGGGGCATTTTCTGGTCCACCTACAACAGAAGAAACAAGACAAAATTGTTCCAGACACAAATGTTTACACATACTCTATGACATGACAATGATGTTGATTGCACTGGGCCAGAAGAACAAATAGCAAATCAGAGCTTGTGTAAGTGTAACTGACCTTCAATAAAAGATTTTCTGCAAAGCTGCAGAGGGACCACTTGATCCCAGACCTGATACACGTACTCTCATAACAGACCTGAGCTGAGCGCAGCGATTTTGCTTAACAACTAATGAAGGGTGCCTCAAAGAGAAGGTGCCACTTTCACTCAACACACTCACGCACATCAGCACTGCCATCCATGACTCTGAATAACAATCAAAACAAATGAAAGTGGCTGTGAGGGGGGGGGAACTTTCCTCGTTGTCTGATTTAATTTGAGTCTTATTTAACAAGTTGAGAATCAAACAGGCTGGGTGGCGGGCGCTGCATTGCGAAGATATGACAACAGACGCTGAGAGGGGGAGAAGAAGCAGAGTGACTTCAGACTCCATCAGGCTGAAAATAGAGCAGTTTTTTGTTTCATCCGACGGAGAGAGGTGTCGATAATTAGGCTCAGTAAGGTAGAGCGGGTGGTGTTTCTCTGTGTGTGTTGGTGCATGCAGTGTCTTCCTGCCGCTGTGTGCTGAGAGTCTTGTAAATGCAGGGGTAATGGTTGTCAGTGTGTGACAGCTATAAATGGCCCTTTAGTTCTCTTCTCAGCATTACATCGACACACACCTTCTCTGTTTCAATGCTGCTTCTCACACTTAAAAACACACAGCCACAGCACTTAAAGCAAGGGTTCTTCATTTTTATGTTCTTCGATTTAATTAGGATCAGCGCCACAACACAGCAGATGTTCCTCAGTCTGAGAACAAAAACTCTCGACGGTGTCATGAAACTTTAGAAACATGATAACAGTAGTTATAAATGAAGAGTTGTGTTTCCAAAATTAAAGTGACCAGACAGCGGGAGTTGTTAAAATAACGATACAGCAGTAACTTATAAATGTTTCCCTTGAACCTTTTCTCCCTTTTGTCCCATTTACAACCACAAACAGTGTATTTTATTGGGATTTTATTTGATGGACTATCTGTGTTTTATTGTGAAGAGGATTTGGAATTGTACATGTAACTTCTCCTAGATGAGCAGTTTGGTAATATTGTATGTCACCAATATTCAGATTTAATTTTTTAAAGTAAAGTTTGCTTAATAAAATGTCTCTTGAGAAAAGCTTGTCTTGATTTTCATCAAATTGTTTAGTGATCACTGATATCAAATTATTTCCACAGCATGAAGTTGCTTTTTGCTTTCACGGTACACAAATACACTAAACACATTTATGTGAAAAATTGTTGCTAAGAGGTTCTTTTTTTATCCAAAGAAAACATTTTAAAGATTATCCCAATCACAACTTTTGGATTTCAAGTTCACACTTCTATGATATATTATGTAAGTTGTTAACTAAGTGCTAAGATATGATTGCAGTAGGCCTTTTAGCAGAAGGTTAAAAGATAATGTGTTGCTTAAAAGAGAAAGATCTGTAAGAAAATATCCCTGGCTACTAAAATAGGCTTGTAACCTTTCTATCACTCTCCTTTACATAAACACACAGGCTGAGCGAGGTCACAGTTCAGATAGCTGGATAATGATATTACAGTTAATGGATGCTTATCTGTTTATCCATAAAGATTTCCTCACTCTGTTTCTTTGTGTGAACATGTGAAAGTGCAAACATGTTTGTGTGCATTAAGAATATTTTTAGTGGTTTGTGTTTGGCGCTATCAGGGACGTTTGATCGGCTTTTCCCAGGGCGCTTCCGCTGACAGGCGGGTCAGTGTGGGAGAGCTGGTTATTCATGTTACGGCACAGAGATCTTACTGTCCACGGGATCATCATGCAGCCTAACGCACCAAACGAGATGTTTGCTCACAGTATGTGTGCATTGAGGTTCATTCATTTGCATTTACAAATCCTCTAGCCATAGTCAGAAAATTCTATACTTTAAAAATATTAAAGTTTTCATAATACTAAAATAAATCAGGCCTATTTACAGTGTGAAAAGTCCAAAGAAGCTGGCATAACAAATGTGTTGTAGCTGCCTTACTTCTTTGTTTACCAGGGATATTGAGAGAGGTCTGTTATTCTCAAGTCACAGTAGCAGTTAGCAGTTTTATGAAGAATCTCACAACAAAATTAAAAAATGAAAAGCAGATTTGAAGCTAAAAAAAAAAAAGCCCAAAAGTTGATCTGCAAATTACTTTTTGATACGTTATTGTTACACAAATGTTAAAAATTCAGGAGAGCTAAGCGTGGCACAGTCATTGCTGCTGGCATGGGGTAAGAAACAGGTAAGAGTTCAACACCTACGGAGACAAAATGAGACTGTCATGCAAAATTTCAATAAGGAGAAACATCTCAAAATGCTAAATGTTCATACCTGCACTAAATGGTAATGGAAAAAATGTGATGGCTACTAACCCCCCGTCTGGATGGACTGTGGTTGTTAGGATAATGAATGCAAAATGTTAGTAATATTTTAACACTAGTTGGCCAGGGCAACAACCTATGACCTGAAATCTGTGGAGGTTTGGTCGTGGAATGGAAATATGACCTCTCTGTGAGCAGAAAAACCCAAGAAAAAGAGAAATGCATGTTTTCCAGTGGCCAAGTCAAAGTTCTGACCTTTACTCAAATGAGACTGAGTGGACTGACCTGAAATGGGCTTTTCAGTCAAGATGCTACAGGAATACTGATGTAATTCAATCATTCAAAATTCCTCCTAATGCTTTTCATGTCTCATCAGCAGAAACAGGGTCAAAGTTTGGAGAAAAGATTAAACTTGTTTCTGTTTCTAAAGTTTTAGTACCAGTTCACACATTACTGAATGAGTAATGCAGATTATCTGACATAGTTATGTGTTAATGTCATGCCAAATAGCTGGTCAAGAAATTGTGTAAATATATATCATAATCTAAGACAAGGATGTGAGGAAAGGAAGGACAAAATAAATGCAGATGTGGTAATTACATTGAAATTTACCTTATAGGTATTCATGAAAATATTAAGAGAGAATAGAAGACAAATATCGGTATCCATAAATGAAGATTGAAGATTTTCTGGCCTGGTGATTTTTAAAACCAGAAAGTTACCAGATGACCATGAGAAATGCAACTTTTGTGGTTGCAGGAGCAAAATCCTGGACATGAAAAGGATTCAAAAAAAGCCTTAGACTTTCAGTTTGCCCCAAAAAATATCTTGCAACCCTTTTGAAAACTCAGAAAAAAGTAAATATGACTCATTACACAATTTGCTTGGTTTGCAAGGCACTGCAGACCAACACTGAGAATAATATAGAGGTGAACATTTGAGGTCAAAGAGGAGGGAAAGTCTGAGAACCTGGTTGAAGAAGAATCAGTAAGAAGTTATAATTTTAAAAAGCAGCACAGCAGGAGGGCGTCTGGAGCAGATGAGATTTCAGGCTCTAGGCATCATGGGAAACCGGTTCATAAGATATCAAATCAAGCCAGGACTTTTCTCTTAATTCACGAGGGCGGCCTTGTGGCCAATCGCATGTCAGGACGCAGCAGTCAGTTTGAGAATATCTCTGTTTTTTGTTTTTGTATTAAATAAAAATTTCAAGTTTGATTAAAAAAAAAAGTACTTTACATAGAAGAACAAATGCATAAAGTTGCCCAAGTATAGGACGTCTGATAAAAACACTAAATGCAAAATGATTTATAAAGATCAGAACACTGATATTAGCCAAGATAAGCTAAAATATGAGGCAACACATGATAGTAAGTTAAGAGCCAGCTCTTTTGCCCCGGGAGCTGGCTCTTCCCACCACTCTTGGCTGCTGAATGAAACAAGTCGGGTTAAGGGAGCTGGTCTCCCAGGGTGGGGGTTAGTTGTTAAAGGTGGCAGATGAGTTTGTAATGAGGCAGAGTATTGGCATGTCTGATGATTCGTTAGTGGTTAATTTGTTCAGTATTTTCTACATCTATGGAATCCCAAATAGTACTTCTTGGTGGTTTTGTTTCATGTTTCCACCAGGTGCTCTTGCAAAGGAAACATGAATTTGCTGGACCAGCATTAATTATATTCCCATTCTTGGCAGCAAACAGAACAGCCTTGCTGTTGATTAAAGCCAAAGTAGTCAGACTTTTGGTGCGGTATGAGCCGTCATCTGGGCTGTTCTTAATCTGAGATGACAGGTAACCTGTTGAATCGCGCCCCCTTACCGGGCCCCATCGCTGAGCCTCAGTGTGGGCGTGTTTGTGGCGCTTTGGGGGAATATCCAGCAGTGCCCCGAGGCAGTAATCAGGTCGTAAACTCCATCATGTTCTGTTTTCTCTGGAAAGCTTTCGATGGGACTAAAGGGAAAGAGCAAAGATGTGCGAAGAAAATAGGCAGTAAAACCTTGGTTAGCTCTGTCAGGTCTCATTCACTCAACAGAGTTGGATGGAGAAAGTAGAGCCAGAGGAATGAACATAAAATATCAGGAAGTCAAACAGGTGGCGGAAAGTGTGAGAGCAGCATGTGCAAAACATTTTTAGCTTTTATATAATTTGGAATAGCCAGAGTAGAATTTTCTGAGTATTGGTGGAGGTGGTGGGTTAGTTTGACATACAATATGAAATACAAATAATTATCCTCAACCTTCAAAGAATTTCTAGCTACCATTCTCACCAGTCGCAACCCTGCATAGTCTCCATCATCACTTGTCTCTAGTTTGTCAGTAGCAGCAGACACGTGTGCTGCAGAGAAATGCGGACCTGAAGGGTCATCCTGAGGGGGGCAGAGTAAAAAGAGTCGGATGATGATAGGTTAATGCTGTGTGTGTTTATGTTTGTGTGTGTGTCCCTGAAACCTCGATTTAAACGGTTAGGTGATGGGTTGGTCACGGCAACTGTTGTGATAAAAATAAAATCAGTTAATTAGACACTTGACAAAATTACACACATGCAGCTCTACTTGCGTTTGTGTGTGATCCACATATTTGTTGCTTTGCTAATTGTAACTGGATCCTCCTCTGAAGGTTTTTGCAGCTTCCTGTTGTGTCTCTGTGATCCTTTTAAGGTTCAAACAATCTCACAGTAACCCAAATAACAGTAATGGCCGTTCTTAATGCCTGCAGGAGCAGCAAAGTTAAAGCTTCACTATAACGGAAAGTTTGAATTTAGATTACTACTCTCAAATATTTTCAATCATCTGTCGGCATGAATGGATGGATGGACAGATAAATGGATACGAGACTTAATCTAAACATATTTCAAAATAAAAGTCAAACAGGTTGTGATATAGCTTTGGATAAATATGTCAATAAAATTCAAAATGTAAACAGCATTTAAGAGAAGGAAGTTCCTAATTAGGTTTCTAGGGGTTAAAGTGCAAAAGTCCACATGGAGCGATTAAGACTTAAAACGCAGACAGAAACAAAATCACACAGTCAGAATTGTTCAGCTGCAAGGAGATCTTAACTAGGAAACCGGTTTACAGTAATATTTTGTAATTGTTTGAATTGCTTCAATTTACGACCCCCCAAACACACACACACACACGCCACACAAGGTTAAAATCTTCACAAGAACTTTGCATTGACTTCAGTTGATTTTTTATTCATTTCTATAGTCTAACTCTGACCCTTAATGTAAACCTAACCTGGACTCATTGGACACCTTGGTCCTAAACCTAAGGCATAATTCCAAAGCACTTTTTCTTTTGGGACCCATAAGGAGCTGCTGTCCCCCACAATGTTGTATTTGTTAGGAAAATAGTCCTTGCAACACACACACACACACACACACACACACACACACTCCAGCTCTTTTTGGTGACTGCAGAACACCTGACTCGTGGGTGGCAGCCTGCCTTGTTGCTTTGGGTAATGTATCTGAGGTTAACACAACACTCTAAATTACTACAACATGTACTGTTTGTACATGATAACAACAGAGCAACTAAATGTCTGAGTGTGTGTGTGTGTGTGTGTTGCCACGGTGCACCGCATGTCTCTGTGCAGCTCTAATCGAGCAGCAGCTGTGTGTAATGGCTGTGATATTTTCAGGGTGGCAAGGTCAGCTATGATAACAATCTAGGTTGCCAGGTTTGGTCTCGGGGTTACAGGACATGGCCTTATCTTGAGGGGCCCTCCTGCTCTTATTATGAAGCCTGTAATGAGTGACAATAACCACCTAATGGGGAAAAAAGGGGGAACTCCTATTTCCTGGATCGTTTCCACCAACTTGATGACTGTTATTTATTACTCCTCAGGTCTGAAAGTCTTCAGGTCTTTAACTGGGTATGGACGCCTGTGTATCCAGAGACAAAATAGGAAAATCAAGTAAGAATTGAGCTTTAATAGACAGCTTTAGCATACAATAGATGCTAAAGTATCTGTTGTTGATCATATTCAAATCATCTGGACACAATGTCAGACAATAGAAGAGTGAATAATGTAATTGCATAGTTGAGCTATAACCAAAGATGGTCATTTTCACAGCTCCCTTCCAAAACCAGCAAAATAATCATACAAAAGATTTTTTTTTATTTTTTTTTAACTGGACTGAGGAAACTGGGATTCAGGCTTTTCATTTTTCCCAGCTAAATAATTGGTTTTAACTGGACTGGTATCAAGGCATACAAAGGTTTTAACATGTTCATAGTTTCAAAATAAAAGCTCTGATCATACTGTTCCTGCAGTTCAAAGTCCTTTTAATGATTCCAGATAAACTTCTAGAGAGACTTAAAGTTTCATCTTACAGTGCCGCATATTTTGGGACTCTATAAATTGTTAAAAAACAAAGCTGGGTATTTGGGAAGTCGTTACACGGAAACTAAAGGAGTCCCACCCACTGCTGTTAGGGAATGTTTGTTAAAGTACAGCTAGTTTCCCATCAAAGGACATATCATAACAAGATAACCAGCAAATACCAGCAAAAGTAAATACAATAACTACATTTACTTAATTCTTCTGAAAACTGTTGATTTTACATTTTCCTAGAGTAATGTGAAAAATTTTAATAATACAACCTGTTTGTTAGCAGTCTCTGAGTTTAGAGTTATCTAACTTGTTTTAATTAAAGTAAATATTCCTGAAGTTTTCAAAGTGTCTGGCTGAAAGACACTGATTTGATACACCAGTGACTGCCAACACTCATACTTATGTCTATCTATGAAAATCTACATATATAGTCAATATAATATTTTAACATGCAGGAGGAATTATATATTTTCTGGTTTGAATAAAAGCAATCAGACTGTGCTGTAACTTGTGTGTAAATACCATGATAACATGAAACTGTGAAAGTATTGTGATAGCAATAAAAAATATAACATGCAGTAAGTAAGACATTCAAATTTCAGGAGTTTTCTGTTAGTCTGTTTATCTTCTACTAATTGCTGCATTGTCTTCTCCCAACAGACTCTGGAAACAGAGTCCATATTTTAATAGATCATGACGAAACCCATTCACACTTTGTCAGTGTCACATAGTGCTAGTTGTCAGGACCCCTTGGAGTCATAAATCAAGTTGAAGATGATATTTAGTGCCAGTTGTCAACACAGCAGGGAAACTTACAGAAAATTGCATATACAAGTCATTATCCCAACACAGTGCCGATTCAGTGCATTTAGATTACTTGTTGTTGTACTTTTGGGGTCCAGACATCCATCATCTATACCCACTTATCCTTGAACGACATAAGAAAGGTCTGGCAGCTTTTTACTGCAAAGTCACAGTGTTAACCACTGTGTCTCCAAGCAGCCTTACCTGTGGGCTACATGCACAGATTCATATTTAGCTAAACAGGAAGTTAGTTACGTTCTAGTAACTAAATTACTAGATAATTTAGTTACCAAGTTTGAGACATTGGAGGTGGACTCCAATGTTTTGCCACACTTGAAAAGAAAACCTAAATATCGCTAGTTTGGAGAAAGAAAAACAAAAACACATGCAAAACTGTGCATGGGGGTTTAAAACAACAATGCTAACATTTATAACATGCATTCAGATTGAACAAATGCACCATTTTAAGTCAGTAATCCTAAATGTTTGCTTTCGGAAATGTTTATTTTATCACCATGTCACATATTAATAAAGAGTCTTCTATTACAAGTCTTACAGGAGTCTTATTATATTAAGATTTTACAGTTTAATTCCTAAAATAAAATGTGTTTAGACTAGGGTTAGGGTTAGAGTTAACATATGTCCACACACTCATACCTCAGGGCAATTTAATAAGACCAATTAACCTAACCGTTTTTTAAATGTGGGAGGAAGCCAGAGTACCTGGAGAGAACTCACTTATATGTAGAGAGACCATGTGACCTCCATGCAGAGTTCACATGCTCAGGATTTTTGCAAGGCAAGTTTTAAAGTATTCTCTCTAGATGCATCTAGTTCTGGATGTAAATTGCAACTGTTAAAAAATATGCAGATGGGCAAAAATTTGAAAACATCATTTGAGAAAATATTTTGTTTTACGTCATCTAAATATTCAACTAGGATAAGAAAAGTTAAAATTTGACATTCAGAGCAAAAACCGAGAGCCTTTAAGTTTTGTTTGGGTTTGATGTAGATCCAGATTCCTGTCCAAAAAAATGTAAGTTTCTAAATGTAGCAATCGTTTTTGATAGACAGTTCACGGCTTGCAACATAATTTACTAATTTGTCCTCTCCTTCATGTGGCCAGATAATGAAAACAGAGAGAGAGCAGAAACAACCCATATCAAACTGCACACTACATCATTAGTAATGTCAGTTACACAAGATCAATAACTGCAAGGCTGCGAGCCACGGCGGACTCTGTTCTATGTTAATGGCTGTTTATGTTATTTTATAATTACCTTGCCAAATTCAGCTGTTAGCTGATTTTATAATCTGGATCCAGTTTCTTCAGCGTTTCCATTTTTGTTGGTTATATACCTGCATGTGGATGTTTTTTGTTTTTTGAGAATTTCTACACTACAAATTGCTTTTCCCTTGTATTTTAGGAATTTTTGGACAATAATTACTTTGATGAAAAATTCCCTTTGTGGGATGAAATAACCAGGTGACCTTGTGCACAGCTGAGTAAACTTGATGGCTGGATGTCTAACTATCATGCCTTATGACTCCAGGCCGTTACTCCACATCATTACCTTGATCCCTTTTTATATTAGATACTTAAATTATTAAAGAAGGATAAATTGTGCTTATGCACAGAGTTGGGTAGTAACTAGTTACATTTATTCAATTATATTTATTTGAGTAATTTCTTTGAAAAAAATTACTTTTAGGTGTATTTTTACCACGCTGTATTTTTTACTTTTACTTGAGTAATTTTATTGTGAAGTATTATTTTTACTTGAGTAAAATTTCTGGATTTTCTAACTACTGAATGAAGAACAAACATGTTTTAACCAAAAATTCACCAGACACACACCTGCAGATTTGTTAAAGTTTTATAAGTTTTTTATTGAAAGAAACTGATTTGGACAAAATTCTTTTGCCCGATTTTATTTTTTGTTACTTATATTAATTATTGTCATTCTGGTCCTTAAAATACCAAAATTTGCACTTAACTTTATATTTTTAGCTTTATAGTAGTTTTATTAAATACTCTGTAAGCCTGAGAGTTTAATCCTCTGTTCTCCCAGTATACCACTAAGTGCAAACACACCACAGAGGCTTAAGCAAATTGGTCTAAATGTCTCTTCAATGATGTTCAGCAGTCTGTGGTGTGGACTGGGAGGTTTTTAAGTCCTGCCGTTGAACTTGGCGCTCCAGTTCATCATCTGGGCCAAGCGTAAGGGCAGCTGTAGTCGTCCGTTGGTGGCCACCCAGGCCAAGCGATTGCATGTGAGCGTGCATTTATGTGTTTACATATTAGTGAGTGAGAAGGCTGCACAGCTGAAGTGGTCTATTCATAGTGCAAAAAGAATGATGTCTCTTTCCTGTTTCAAGAAAAAAAAAACATCCCTTTCCATCCCTTAATTTTTCTACCACTTATATCATCTTAGCCTTCCTTCAGTGTTTCAGCCGATATTCGAGCATGAAATAATTGTATTTTTTTTTTCTTTATCAATTTCTATTAAAGTCACTGCTTTGCTGCCTGTAAAAAATTTTGAGCTCTCAGATAAATCAGAGAGGATATTCAAATTTGGAGTTCTCTGAGCAAACCTTATTCACTTATTATTTTTAAGTCCCTTACTATTCTGATTTACTACCTAATCTAACTCTTGCTATGAAATCTGAGGTTTATTGCTGTGTCATATGTTGTTGTTAATGAGGAAATAAACAAATAACAATGAGGACCAGAGGCATATGATAATACCCACTTTTAATGCCAAATTAACTTAGAAAACTGATCAAATAAACTGGTGGCAACAGTAGAAGACCTGACACTGACAGAAAACTAAGGTAAGGTAATTTTATTTATATATCACATTTCCAGCAACAAGGCAATTCAATGTCCTTTACATGAGTTAGAGGAAATCCAAACAAAATATCAAAAGAAAAGCTGGAGAAAATAAAAGTATAGAAGTACATATTGGTTCCCCATGTTTAATCAGAATAAGAATGTATAAACTAGAAGGGGTTTCTCTGGATTCTTGAGCTGATAAAACTAGATGTTGGTTCTCCATGTTTGATTCTATAAAGTAAATGGTACTAAGGTGATGAATAGTCTCTCTAGGTAAACTACTGTAATAGGACTTTCTCTGGATTCTAAGTTTGCTCTAATTCCTGTTCTGCTTTGAGTAAGTGTCCTCTGGATCTTTTTGTACTAAATAATAGGTTTGATTCCTGTTCTGGGTTGAGTATCTAAAGTAATAAGTAAATGTTCCTGTTCTGGAAGTAATTTCTCTGGATTGTAAGTTTGTTATAATTGTTTTAATTGTTATAATTTTTTTTATTTATGCTTGCTTTCCAGAATTTGGTAGATTCTCAGCCAAATTTAGGAATGCATATATGCACAGTCTATCCTGTTATCCCATCTTCAGTTAAAACAGTCCATAAAATCTGACAATATTGGTCAAAATATTGCAAAAATTAGAGTAGCAGTTATGACTGGTTGCATTAAAATTCTATCTATCTATCTATCTATCTATCTATCTATCTATCTATCTATCTATCTATCTATCTATCTATCTATCTATCTATCTGTCAGCAGTCCTTGGGGTCCATAGGACCACAGCTGTAGAAATACTCATTAGTCCCAATACACACTCATTGACAACTTGAAAAAAACCCACATGCACAAACAAACCACCACTTCCACTGCTGAAACACATTTACCCATGATGCCCCAGGGGACAGCCAGAAGGTAGCCGGAGGGAAGAAGACAGAGAAAGAGAGAAAATAGAGTGAAGAAAGAAAAGTGCATAACATCTGAGGTCATATTCATTGTTGGGTAACTACCGTTTGTCTTCCCTGTCTTTCACTAAAATTGATTTCTGTAACATTCTTAATAAAGAGGCACTTTGGTTATTTGTCCATGCCAACTTAGTGTCGCTTTTTCTGGATTATAAAAGTCATGGATTTCCATATGCACACATTTGACCTGTTTCCTCTGATAAATATGTATGTGAGAGGTTGTGTGGCCTGTTTGTGGTTGACTTATATGCATACATACTCAGTCTGAACACCAGTGTTAAGAGCTATACATCAACATTCATCTGAATCTAAAACATGCAACTGGACGAGGACTTGTCCAAACAGAGCATTGACGATAGTAAACATGGTAATGTCCTAAAAGACCCAGGCCAAATAAAGTTATGTATTTCGTTTAATAAGAAACACATATTTTTATCAACCTACATGCATCTTCAGCACAAACACACACGGTCTAAAATATTGTTTAAACTATTTTTATAAGTCCAAAGGCTCTGGTTGTAGAAATAATTTAAAAACAAATACTCGCAAACAAAAATAGCTCAATTTTAAGATATGAAGGTTATTAACACCAAATATTTTCAGCAAATCTAAAATACATTTTTATGAAAAACATAAAGCAAAAGTGCATCTGCTAATTAAATATGATCACATATTGTAATAATTAAATAATATATTATATTTATTATTACCATGGTAGTTATTACTAACTATTTAATCCCTACAACATTAAAGTTAGTTAATGAAATTGAAGAAAAAGGAGGAATATGGTCTATTGATTATCCCACAATCTTTCTTCTTGGCCCATAATATAATTTGTCTCTTAAAAATAAAATACTTTTAATTTACAGCCTAACTCTCAACTGTAAATATTAGTTTCAAAAGTTACATTTAGAAAGAAAAATGTGTGATGTTGCTTTAAAAGCTGAACTATGCTTGTTGGTTCCCCAGCAGAAGATTTTAAACAGTTAATTTAGTCTTTTCTTGTAATGCCGTTGATGTGTTATTAAAAGAAATTTAAAAAGTTCCCATTGGTGCAGAAGTTCTCTATGGTTCACAAAACTCGCTGACAAGCTGAAAAAGAGTTGATGAAAATATTACCCAAGATGAACCATTACTAATTGTGAAAAATGTAGTCATCCTTTCTAATTTTGCATGTTTTGCTTTTTTTGTCACACTTACAGGGGTATTGTGTACTTTTCAGGTATATAATGCTATTTTATAGCATAATCAAGTAACTATGTTACCTTCAGTTGTTCTAAAAATGCTGTATATTTTGATCATAACTTAAAAGAACTATGGCTTGACACCTTGAAATTGGGTCTCTGTCTCTTCAACACTCCACCTTCAGCAACAACGCTGCTCCATTAAGCCATTTAAAATTGTTTTTAGGAGTGGTGGAATGAGAAGTAGTTTGTATGATAAACTCAGCAGTTTCACCAGGTGTTTTTTAATTGCTGCTGCCACTAGTCTGGAGGATCTGTGTGAGGAAAGCATCGGTAACGGGGTGCTCTGTGAGGTGGAAGCTCTGCTGCCTCCAAGGAGGAGTTTTGCGGAAATAGACGGTGTTTGTGAGAGGAAGCTTTTAGGAAACCCTGAATGTCTGCCATGGGCAATTACAGGATTCCACAAACATGCATGAAAGAATCAAGGCGACAATAAAGGTATGTTTTTGATGTGAGAATAACATGATAGCATAATATGAAGCTCACAAAGATGATTATACATAAGACCCCTCCTTTAAATACTATTTCTTCCAGTTAATGTCAAAATGTATGTTTACCTGAACGTCAGAGCAGGTGAAGTTCATGGGGAAGTAGGGTGGACCTCTGGAAAGAACTCAGAGAAAGGTGATGCAATACTGTATTTCTGATGTCACAGTTATTTTCATTTGTTTATTTGTTGTTATTCCCAATTCTCATCTGTGTGGCAGCTGTAGCACCTGTTGAGAAACTGACAAGCGTAGGACACAAGCTGAGTAAAAGAAGTTGATTTGTCCCACTTGGAGGTGAGTATCCACAGTTTCTCGATGATCGTCTTTTCACCCACACTCAGAGTAATACGGCTGGAGACACACACACCCAAGCATGCGCGCACACAATATAAACACACTTACAAAACCTCAGTTGAAATAACATGCATGTTACACACAAGCTTTCACAGGGTGACAGTGATGTGGAGCATCATTACAGAGAGACAAGGCAAACTATTTTTGTTCTGCAAAAACAAAACAAGATTCAACACTTTGTTGCATTCAGTTCGGAGACAAAGTGTAAACAAGCAGTATAATTATGGGCTCATTTTGAGACAAACAACCAGCCTCTGTGCTGTCGTGTGTCAGTCCATGTACGTCTGCACAGACACAACTATGTTTTTTTATCAACGTCGAGATGAGAGGAAAAGGATGAAAGATACTCTGTCTTATTTGGCAGATGACAAATAAGCTACACACACATTTAATACACAGATACACACACTTGGAAGAATCCCACGCAGACACACACTCCATGCGAATGCGTTTGAAAAGTGACAGAAGTCTCGCACTGTCATTACACAGCTCACGGCTGTCATTTTATTGTTCCTCATCAGTAACATCACAGGGACTAAAGTGTGTTCAAGAAGCAAGCAAACACACACACACACTCATGCGTTCTTGCACGGTAGCAAGCCGAAAAACAGTGTGAAGACACAACCAGGGAGATACAAAATATCTTGTATTGGCACAAAACAAACAGCCTTTTAGTTGTGAAGAAGCTCCAACAGAAAGCACTAATGAATACAAACAAAGTTATGATGGATAAAAGAATCTGAGTGCTCATGCATTGTAATATTAGCATCGGAAACTGTCAGCTGTGGTTTCCGGAGCAAACACAGACATGGTGGCTTTTCAGTGTAAATATATAAACCTTTATTTGTCAGGATTAATAAAGCTTGACACAGATAAAGTGAGGAAATGAGTGTTAGTTAAATAAAATGTTAATCACCATTTAGAGACTAATTGAAGCTTCATTAGATCAAATCACTCTAAGTAGGATAAATCCTAAATATCACAAACAAAAGCAGGTAAAAACTAAAACTTTGTGCTGTTCATATCTTCACATTGTTTTGATTTATCACTCTAAATTTTTATAATTGTTTTTACCTTCTAAATATTAATGAGGAGAATCCTTGAAAAATGTACACATGTTCAAGGCCTTTCACTGTGCTTAAAATATTGTCGTTACTGAAGAAACTAAAAGGGCTGAATTGACAGACCCATACTGCCCCCTGTTGTGTTAAACATGCAAGGACACCAACGATGCTCAAATACCAACCTAATGCAACAAAAGGTTTAAGGTCAGGAAAAATAAGGCATTTTAATGTTTAACAGATTTACCTACAACTATATTTAAAAAAAACATTCTAGTTTATATACCTCTAGTTCACAACAAATGATAACTAAACACATTTCAGTTTCCATCCAATGATATGGAACCCAATAAAGTCCAAGTTCTGTTCAGATCCAACCATATATTCAGTTTAGATCCTAACTACAGTACAATACTTTCGTTTTGCTGTTCATCACTTCAATGCATTGTTAATGTAGAAGTATAATTTGTAAATTACAAAATCACTTCTTTAAAAGTTTATGTCAAACATCAAAACTCATTCAAGTAAAAGTACAGAAATGCATCCAAAACAGATATAAATGGTGCTTTCAGTTTGCAGGTGTTGCACTATTCAGGAGGTGGCTGCAAGTTGCTGCCACCTGCCAACCTGCAGCACTGCAACAGATGCAGGTGTCATGCAGTCTTGGTGGAAACAGCATAATCACAGAGACTATTTTTATCTAAACCTAGTCATGTACACTCTAGATAGTTTCTTTGAATCAGCATATTGCTGAGTCAGCTAATATTGGCCCAAAAAAAGCTTTTAACTGGAATCAAAGGTGAGTGTGTGCTTTCCACTGTATCATATTCTAATTCATACCAGAACACATCCAGGGTCAGTCGCAATGTAGCTCCTGGACAGAACAACGATTAAAAAAAAGATCTGCCCTGTTGATAAGTTGAGAACAAGATGTGAAAGTTGTGTGAAGTCATTCTGTTCTTACCACTCTGGAACAGAAAATAAATTTATCCTCTTGGACTGGGTGTGTGGAGGCCTTGGATGTGCCATGATGAGTAATAAAGTATATTTTATTTTTTATTTTTAGTTCATGGAGAGGTGCTAAAGAAATGTCCTAAACACAAAATGGCCTCTAGCTCAAAATAATGATCGTTCATGAGACTCAAGTCCCAGACTATGAGTCTAAGTCAAATCCTCTTTATAACATTAGTGTATAAATGTTATACAGTACAATACTTTCGTTATGCTGTTCATACATGCTGTTCATGTATATATTATATACAGATGTAATATATCTGTATATTTTGATACAGATATAAAGTTGTAGGCAACTTTATATCTGTGTCCATCTTTATAGTCTTGTAGTATAATTTATAGTTTTTATATGCAAACACCTATGACACGGGTTTTTTAAAAGGAAAAAGTTGATTTAAATATATTGGATAAAGTTGATTCTAGTGAACAAAAAGAGTGGCAGTATTGTGTAAAATAGATTTTTTTAGCTTTACATGATGTTCTAAACATACCTAGAGTGCTGCTTTGCTTCTTTCATAAACGTTTGAGAAATCTTTTAGTCTCCCACAAACTATTTCTCCCACAAATTGCTGAGTATTTGGAGAAATTGAGCTTCTGCCTCACAGAGCACCTTTCCCCAACTCCTCCAGACTAGCAGCAGCAGCAATTAGCAAACGCCTGGTGGAAATGTGCATCTGCTGAGGTCATCATACAAACTACTTCTCTGTGAAACACTGGTAAACTTAGTTAAAGGCTTAATGGAGAAACTTTGCTCTGATGATGTGCTGAAGGTGGAGTGTCAGAAAGAGCAGGAGCTTCTTAAAGAGACAGTTGCCCAATTTGAGAAAATTGAGGTCAAATCTTTTAAAAGTCATATTTAATAGACACTGCATTTTTATAACAACTGAAGGTAACTTATTCACTTGATTGTGCTATGTGGCTGGAAAATACATAGAACTGCCCTTTTAAACAAAACCATCTAAGTGTCATATTTTGCATTTACCAATTAATTTTATCACAAACATGCTGTTAAAAGCAGCTGCAGCCTGAATCATGCTCCTTTAAAATTCATAGTTTGTCTCCCACAACGTTGCCCTGCATGACCCAACATTTCTCAGTTTTTTCCTTTCTTCCCTTTTTTCCTCTTCTGGTAAACGTATCCAAACTTGGCCAGCTCACTCACTCCTGGAGCAGGAGGGATCTTAATTGACAGAAAAAAAAGAGGGAGGTGTGAGTGGGAGAGATGAATGAACACGCAGAGAAAAAGGAAACAAAGTACAGATGAAGAATAGTAACCTCTGACTGATGAGCAACACAAACAGGGACCTGAATGGAGAGACTGATAAGAGGTCAAGGAAAGAGACAGAGAGATATGGGGAGCGAGAGTTGAAGCTGGCAGCGAAACTGAGTGAGAGGTTGAAAGAGGACATGAAAAAGTGGAGGAAAGGTTCATCTCCCTCCTTTCTAAGAATCCCCTTCTCTCCTTCTTTTGGCTTTGGCTAGTTGACAACTCAGTAGGAGTCAGTCGGCCATCTGTCTCCTTTTTTACAGGAGTTGAACAGCTACTCCTCTTCGATATCGTTCGGCTCCTTATCTCCTTAATTTCTCCTCCTTTTCCTCCGTCTCAAATTCTGACGGCGCACAAGAGAGAAGGAAAACCAGACGTAGCCAACTGACAGACAGGATGTTAATACCCTAATATGCTAATCCTGCTTTTCTCTTATATGCTATCTATGCTGTTTGAAAGTGTGTGTGCATGTGTGTGTGTGCGTGTGAGGTCTTGCCGCATGTGTGTGTGGCAAGACCTAGCCCCTGGGTAATAAAACAATACAAAGAGAGCTTTAGGCCTGCTGGGCCTGCAACAGCACTTGAATACCAAATCAGCCAACAGAGATCACTGGGGGAAAGCTGTAGAGAGTGTGTGCGCGTGCGTGTGTGTGTGTGTGTTTCTGTAGGAGCGAGGCCGATTGCGGAAAGCGGCCGTGTTTTTTCCAGTGGTGACCGTTGTTCGCCAACTCCTGTTTCTAAAAGTAGGAGAGCTGCTTCGCAACAGCTTTGGGCACAGATGGACGAATTTCTTGAAGAAAAAAAAAGAGAGGAAGATTGATGATGGGGTGGTGGGGGTTGGGGGGCACGAAAAGCAAACAAGTGCGGATATTTATAAAACGATGTCGACTGCTGGAGTAAGGATGGTACAGTTAAAATGCTATTTCTACCAGTTTCACTTCTCTGTTGCTTTAGGGTCACACATAAAAGCCCCCAATGCTGATTTTTTTTCCTTTCCTTCTACCAACTAACCTTTGCCTTAATGCACCATACACACAATTACAACCAATTAATCCACCACTTAACATTTCAACCCCACTTAAGAGACAAACATGCACGCATGCACTACTTAACACTCTGTCCTTGCCCCCGGTATCACTGACTGCTCAGGTACCCAGCATGGAGCAGCAATGCTCAATAGCAGCCCCACTGAGACCACTGCTGTTTGAAGAGGGAGAGTAAAAGTGTGTGCATGTGAGTGTGAGAGAGAGAGGAGATGAGAACGTATCAGTGCCAGCCCCAAAGGGACTGCCAACGCAGTCCACATCCTCCGGGAGCCTCAACACGTTTAAAAGTGGCACTACAGGGGATTGGAAGGGTAGAAGGGGTCCAGATCATCATCGATGGGCCCGCTGGGAGGAAGGATGAAATATAGCAAGTGGAGAGAAGATTGAGAGTTTGATGAAGAAGGGGTTTCTGTGAAGCTTTCAAGATACTGCTAAATCAAAGGCAAACTGAGAAGCACTCAAACACAGTAACTAGAAAACAATGTTGGACAAAAGCAAGAAGCTAAAAACAGTTTCAAGAAGGAAATAAAGTTCCTGCTTGAAACCGTTTTACATTTTAATCACTAATTTATTTTATTTTCTTCCTCTAACTGATTATAAACTAACACATTATCTCCTCCTAAGAGCCTGCAGCTAAAACTGCATATCTCTGAGTAGACTGATTGTTCAGCTGAGCTACAAATAGCATGAAAGGCCATTTATGCTCAACATGAAATACGAGGATAAATAAGTTCCTTCTGCTTGTTGCCTTCTGTTTGTTTCAGTGTGATACAGTTTATCAATCAAATCAATCTAATTTTATTTGTATACCACATTTCAGCAACAAGGCAGTTCAAAGTGCTTTACATCAGAAAACACAAAAATCAACAATTGAAACATTGCATTTTTCAAAGTGCTGTCATTACACATCAAAATGTTGGTTAGTGTTTCATTTATTATGGTACAAAAGCAACTCTAGGTTAGATTACATGCAGTCAGTGAAAGGAACAAAAACTAAATGAAGACAACGATAGAAATGGCTGAACTTTTCTATCCACAGTCTGACATGTATTTAATATCCACACAGATCACTTCCTTCCTTCCTTTGAATTTAAAGCTCTGCAAATTCCTCCATTTTGTCATATTTGATGATGAGCAGCCATGACGACTTAACAAACACATTAAGAGCATGAGGGCAGTGACACTTGACATGTTAAACTTTAACTGGACTTCTTGTGACTTTCTTTCAGAATTTTTTTTTTTTTCAACTCTTCCCATCTTTTGTTTTGTGTTTGTTCACATAAACTGTATTTTAGACTGACTAAACTCTAAACAGTTCAGCCCTCATTCATGTATTTCAAGCTTTTGTCACCAGAAAGCTCAACAAGTCAGACATTTTGACTGAAAAATTCCCAGGCATTTTGTTTTGTTTTGCAGCTCAAACTGTAATTTCACCGTTAAAAACAAACAGTGATATAAATAGCTCCCCAATATTGAAATCAGATTTATTTTAAAGGGGTCAGAAACTTTAACTTACTGCAACTTTTTTTGTAATTCTACAGCCACTGAAATCTAAATAAATTCAGGTGGCCTATATATGATGTAACTCATAAGCACATTAAGATGTTACTTTTCAATAAAATCCATCCATTCCTCTATAATCTTAGAAAAGTTCAGCTTATCTCTGCTGCATAAACCATAAGCAACAAGACAAAAATGGTGCAAAAACATGCTTATGCTACTAGTTTTGGTTCGGATGTGATGTTTTAGTTGACATTCTGATGTTTAAAAAGACACAAAAACAAAACAAAGCTCTATCTATGAGCGCAACAGCTAAACTCAAGCATGCACACACACATTATCACAAACATACCAGCCACAAACCTCGCCTCGAGGGACAGTTTTGTTGTCGCAGCTCTCTTTTGTGTGAAATACCAAAAGTTTACCCTTTGAAAAACCCGGAGTAATTTTTTGTTCATTCCCAAATGACATTAAGGTGAGCTGTGAAAACTTCTAGCTCATCAGGTGAAAAGCAAAATCACCCAAGTGAGCTTCACTCCTGAATCTGTTCATGCACAACAATGTTCAGATATACAATAGTGCAGCAAGGTTTTATGTTCAAACACAAGATTATTGAAGAAAACAAAAAGAATCTTATTTTACTTTTGCTTAAATGCAGACTAATTAGTAAAAAAACAAAATGTGGCTCTCTGAATACAATTAGGCATCGAAACAAACCACTTTGCTGTAATGTTCTTTAACTTGTTAGAAGTTGCAAACACAATCACTCCCACTGCCAGGAATAAGGGGAATTTGTTTAGGGACATTTTTGGTAATCCCTGGTTGAGATTTAAATCATCATCAAATTAAGCATTACTTTATAAGTTGGAAGAACCATACTGGGATTTCTAAAACTAATTTCTGAACACAACAGCAGAATATTATCTTAGACGTAGCATATCTGCATCAAAACTCTAGAAGAGTGACTGTGCTCTAGCAGTTTCCTGCTTCACTAATGGCTTTTTTCCATTACATTGTAAAGCATGGTTCCACACTGTCTCCTGATTTTCCACTGTCGAAGCAAACCTTCGACATGGATGAAATCATTTAGTGTCACCAATGTGAAAAAACTCCATAAACGTTCTTCCTTAAGTAAACACACCATAAAGATTGTTTCCTAAATTATATGATTTTTTTTATTTTGCTTTAAATAGCAAAAAAAATATCTGATATCTCTAATAAACAGCTGATTGTTGTACCCAAAGTATCACTGCAGGAGTGTCATCATAAATCAGATTCCAAAAATAGACTTATATTTAGTTTAGAGGTATTTAAAATCAAGTCAAACTTTAGATTGATGACAAAAGTTTTATATATTTAACAATACAATACTCAGTTCAAGTCTTTATTTTACTTAAGCTGTGCATTATACTTAAGTATAAATTAAATTAAATTTAAGATTTTCCAAAGAAAACATCCACCCATCCATTTTCTAAATCCTGATTATGTTATATAATTAAAGGACAAATACACCCACATACACATCATTTCTGTATCCACATTTTTCTTTGTCCATTAGCCCAAAGGAAGTAAGTAATTTGGAAAGAAAAAGAAACTATTTGCTTAAAACAGTAATATAATGTCTCAAATTTACACATTTGTTGATTGATGTTGATTTAATGTAACTATTTATTGTTTTTTATTCACCTTAAAATTAATTTTCTTTTAAACTATGTGAAAAATCTTCAATTGCAAACAGTCATGTTTGCAATTAATTAGATTTTTTTTTAATCCTCTTTATCAAACCAGTTCACTAAGAGAAACACATTATATCAACTAATTACACCAAAGCAGATGTTTTCAAGTCTTTATTTCTGTTCATTCTAATAATGTTCTGCTGACAGCCTAAAATTTAAGATTAGAACACAACTTTTGATCAATAAAAATAAATATTTTATTACAGAAATGTGGTCACAAAGAGAAGTATGTTTAGTATGTTCATAAAGATTGTTGCTTCCAAATTATAGTTTCAATCTGACAAGCCAGACAAAGCTTATTACAATTTGATAAATATGAATGCGTTGCTTTGGTCATGCAGCTACAATGCTAACATCTGGAGCAATGTAAACTGTTCATTTGTATGTGATATGATGCTGTTTTCTATTTTTACTTGCAAAGAGGATTTTCCAAAGTCGGAAATGCAGCAAGAATATCCCCTGAAGTTGAGCAACTTCGAGTTCAAGGCAGAGCCAGTTTATTTACAAAGCATTGTTCACACAAAGGGGAATCTAACGTCCATTACACGACATTTAAGGAGAGGAAAAGCCTGAAAAAAGAACGAGCCATAAGAATAAAAGGATTGCATAAACTAAACTAAACATAAACTATTATGTTTTCAAATTGTTAAATAAAAGCTTCTAGAAGCAAAGTGTTTTCAGTCCTGAAGTAAAGGAATCAAAAGTCTCTGCACATTTCATGTTTTCAGGGAGTTTGCTCCAGAGCTGAGGAGCATAGAAGCTAAACATTACTTCACTTTATTTAGTTCTGGTCCTGGGAACATCAAATAAGCACAAAACCTGAGGGGTCCGTGGTTCATATTTGATAAGCAAATCTGAAATGTAGATCATTTAGTGTATTATAAACCAAAAGCAGAGTTTTCTAATATATTACTTAACAAACTCGGAGGCAGTGCATTTAAGAAGAAGATGGTATAATCTTTTTCCTTGTGCTATTCAGGACTCTATTCACATTTTGGATGAGCAGAAGTCCCATGATCAATTTCTTACAAACCCAATTTGAACTTTACAAGATCTGTGTCCTGTTTGGCCCGGAAACATTTTCTTCTGACAGTGTTGTTAAAAGGATGGTACACTGATGTAGTAGTTACATTCTTCATCTAGGTGTCAAAATTTATAGCCCAGTCCAAAACTACTGGACTGGGCTACATACTGGGCCTGCATGCTCTGTATTCTTTAGCCAGTATCATATATATAACATATAAAACCTGGTGAAAGTTGCATGAACAAACTATTCATGAGCACTTCTGATAGTTTGATGGTTTAGTTATTATGTTTATCAACAAAAAGCCTTTTCCACTATTATTTTTTTATTTATTTTTTTTGTCTTGTGATCAGAACAAATTGAACTTTATGACATAACTCCCACATTTGACACCAAACTGAATGCAGTGATGGGTGTATGTCAGTGATGAAATGTGTGAAAGCAGCAAAGGGAATTGAATGGATACAGACAGAAGAGGATTTTATGCATAAAAGGTTTGAATATGACAGAAATGTGGTAGATGAAGGTCTGTCTGGGCCACAAGGGTAACGGAGGTGAAAAAGATGAAGAGTCCAGGAGGGTGTGAAGGATACTAATTATTTTCATGGTATTGAAATTAACACATTGAGTCCCTCTATGGACTTCTGAGAGCTGGTGCTCAATAAATCTGGCAGTAAGACAGTTGAGAGGTTCAAGATAAGCGTTTGTACTGGAGGATGTCTGGATTTGGGTTCCTACAATGATCTGTGTATATTTATAAGACATTATAATACAGAAACTGCAAAACAGAAATACAGAAGAGCTTTTAACCTATCTAAAAACTGATTAAATTACCTAGACATCAGGAAATGGTATCAGCTATGACTCAATTGCAAATAAATATGTTGAAACATTTTGTTTGTTAATTTTGTCCTTCATTTTTGTTGTTTGATTTTCCAAGAAGAAAAAACGAAGATTATAAATAAATGTTTTCAACAACTAATAAGGACACTGTCTGAAAGTCTGAATAATAATGTTGTTTCTCATTACATGGTGTGGCTCAGCACATGTAATGTGTGTAAAACTGTTCACATAAAAATCAACAGTCTTATATCTTTTTCTTGTGGAAACTTTATAAAGGTCAGGAGGGTTTTACGAAGCTTTCTCTTTGTTCTTTATTGGCCACAAAAAAAACATTAATTATTCATAAAAGGAGAAATTAGTCGTCTGCTCTGTCATCCATAATATCAATGCCAACATTTAAAAATCTATTGTTTGATAGTATTCTGACTGCATAATAAATAAAGTTAAATATGACCTGGTTTTTTATAGCAGACTTTCTGTTTTTAGTGTTATGTGAAGGTTTTTTAACGATAATGATTTGTAGTTAACATCTAAAATAGCAGCTTGTTTTTATCCGAACTGTGACCAAGCAGAGATATCTGAACACAAAAATATATTATTTCATGGTTCTCATGCTGCTGCCGTCATTGGGTCACTGCCACTGAAGAATCTACTCAAATCTATTTTAAATCCCTCTAAATTCAAAATGTAAACAAAAACCACAGAAGGCTAAACACAAATCATGCTCTTGAACAATGTTGGCCAGATTTATGGCGGGTATCGTGTGTAAAATTGTTCTGGTGTGTGTGTGCCTTTTTCTATGCAGTCTCCTAATGAGATATTGACTCCATTGTGACTGAACTACTTTGTTTATAACGCTTATTTATTTATGAGCATTTAATGTTCTTACAAACACATGATGACTAAGTGAGCCAGAGCGACACTGAGATCAATAGCCAACATTAACATAAGATTGTCTTTAATGTTATTTTCATTTGGATATCTGGAGTTTGTTACCATTTCAATGTAAGTCATTGTCTTGTGATTGATGCTAGCAGTGCTTCTCCTCTTTCGGTGTTGCTACCCACCTCCCCGCCTCAGCCGACCCTCTATGTTGATTCATTCCTGGCTGTGTCAGCAGCAGCACCAGCGGTACTTGGCTCTTTGTGTCTCCTTCATCTCATCTTGTTAAAAATTAAAGTGATTCTACTTCCCTCCATCTTACTCTTTCTCTGTCTAATGCTAATATGTTCCCTGTTGGACCGGTATGCAGATGAGACGCAAATACATAGAAGCCTGATGAATAGTGATGAGGCCGCAACACACACACACGCACACACACATACCTGAGCAGCCTTGAAATGCCCTGTGGTTTACCTGTCTGTCTGTCTGTCAATCAAACTGGTGTCAAAGAGGGTTCGTGTGTCTCTTCGAGTGCGAGCGTCTCTTTGAAATCCCTCTTAAACCTGGGATTTTCAAATTTAATCATTACAAATACCTTTTTTTAGAAGAAAAAATATGTGCACTCTTGGATGATGTGCATACAATATAATATTAAGAAATGAATCAATAATCTACGATCTATCAAAATCGATCATATAAAAGGAAGAATCAATACAACTCTATTTTTTAGGATTTTATATTAATTTTGAATAACTGCAAATAGAACCCTTAAAATGGGAAGATTCACAAGAGCTAATCACTACCACAATCACAAATTATTGATAAAAGATTCACTCACTAACAATACACAGGATAAACATAAGCATTCTGAAATAAGTCCACCCTATATGTTAAAGGGAAGTTTTAACACAATTAAATATGTGAGAGATTTTAGCATTTTTCTGGTCATTTAGCTTCATAATTATCAAAATACTTAATGAACTTACTCAACAGTGATTTTTGAAAGTGAGAGTCATCAATTGATTTACAAGAAAATAGCAAATTGTAATAAAAACAGAAAGAAATTGCTGCTTCCCCTCAAAGTTATTTAGCAGGGAAAGGCAGAATTCCCCTTTCAATCCTTGGGGAGTCAGTGGTTTCTTGCATGATTGCCTAACAGTTTTCTCTACGACATACATAGATCAAAAATAGAAGTAAGAAAAACCAAATGGGACAAAATCTGTCTAAATCTAAATTTTCTTTGTGATGATAAAAGGAGACATTCATTTTCTATTTAAACTAAAAATCGATTGCAGGTTGTGTACTTTCGGCCTTCTGTGAGCAGAACAGTCACATCACTGCACAAGCTGTCGGCGCTAAAATGGCTGGTTGTCATTTATAAAAGCTATAAACTGTGCAGAAGCATCTGCTTTAAGGACCTCAGATATAATAAACATTCAAGAATAACATATGTGGTTTAACTTTAATTTCATCAACAAGCAAGTTACTGGGAAACAACCAGTAAGCATAAAATTAATAATAAAGAACAACATGAATGCTTTAGTGGTGACAACATTGTGGTCCACACAGGGTTTAATTGTTCAGAGAAGGTAATGTAAGTCTGGAAGGAAAACTTCTGGAAACTGTGCAAGAAAGCAGAGAATGTGCGCTCAGCAGTAGATTGGCTTTAAAATTGAATATTTCACTCTATTTAAAAATCTGGTGTTATTTTTGACACCTCTGCATTAGAGCTTGAAAAAATGAAGAGGAAACAGTAATAACATAATCTAGCACACTCTATGTTGGAAATGTTTTGGATAAATAAGCTTGTAGAAAGATACAAAGTAGAGCCAATTTGATCACCATATAAGCTAGACTGCTTTGGGTTGTTTAGACCTGTTGAATATTTTCAAACACCTTGTGAAAATCTTTTTTATATACCGTATATTGCAGCGATATAACAATATCCTCAAGCTACGGTATGCAGAGGTTCTGTCCGTGCTGGTGAAGATTCACTCAAATGGCTTGCCAAAAGCTTGAAATCGAAACTGAAACTGTGATTACATTGGCAAATAATTATTTGACAACTTGGAGGCAGTCAGAAGGAAAACATCAGTCCTAGAAAGTCAGTGAACCATTAAAACAAAACTTTGACGTCACCACAATGGCACTCTGACCTTTTGTCCCAATATGCAACAAGACTGATGAACCTGTAGGCTTCTGTCACATCTTGTTCTGTCCTGTTATATATATGTGTACTTGGGTCTAAACGTGTGGAAATGAAATGATTTTTGGGAAATCAAGAGTTATTTTAGCTTACAGCTTACTTTTATTATTATCATGTAGTATTTGTGAATCATTGTATGAACAGTATATTTCATAAGACTCTGTAAAGACATTTTGCAGAGTTTCTGTGACATCCACTTTCACAAAATGGGAATTGAGACACTGTGAACTTCTCTCCCAAGATGAAAATCTCTGTGAGTAGAACTTATCATTTTTAACACAGTTATGGGCTGAATTATTTTAATTTTTAAAACAAAACCACATGCACATGGGGACATTTTAATTTTGGTCCCAGTCATGTCCTGCTCATTACTTAAACTTTGGACATACAAATAATCCATGATTATCTGATGATCAAATTCAGTGTCTTAATTTCCAATGCGGCTCTAAATGAAAGCGAGAGATGCCACAAATGGTCTCCCTGTTTGCCTGAGTTTCTGGAGGTGAAAGTTATTATTCTATACATGTGGGACTAGCATGAATTGTTTGTGCAACTTCATATCTTCCAATATGCTTGGCAAGATACGGCAGTAGCTTGAGCTAAATATGAAATAACAAAGAAAATTTGCATTTTAAAAATTCCTATTGGCCACTTAACACGGACAGAACTGACTGATCCCTTCTTTTTGTTTCACAAACGCTCTTAAGTGTGTTTAATTAAGGTGTGAGGCATAACATGTTGCAGCCATGCAGTGCCATTTATCTCATTTGACTGAATCTATCCTATGTTTTGGCTCTCCTGGCTATTACAGCAAGCTGCTGCAGTTAATGATACACACGCAGCTGCAGTGTAGGCTGTTTCCTGTATGCCGTTCTCATGGTGTCCACATTACTGTTCCATCTGCACAGGCATTTCCTGTCCAACCTAAAAAATCAGCCTTCACTGCACACACATACATACTCATTCCCCATTTCCCTGCATGTTTAACAAAACACACTGCAGGCACATACATGTAAGAATGTACAAAACTCAAATTAACTGTCAGCTTGGCTAAAAAAAAATCATCAGAGGAAGATGAAGGAATGCAGTAAACCTATAATCATCAGTTGTGAAAACTAAATAAAACCTGTTGGGAATATTATGTAATTATTTTCATGATTGGAAGCTAAAACACAGCTCAAGGTTTACACTTTACAAGCACCTGGAGTGTCTCCTATCTGCCGTTTTCTCACCGGGACGCCGTGATGTCAACAATCAGCAACCCAGGGCTGCAGAAGCAGCCAGCCTTCTGCAAACAGCCACATGTGTTTTTGTTCAGCAGGAAAGTTATAGCAGAGAAGGTTAGGTCACAGATAGTTTACAATAATATTGTTCATGTAAGGGAAAGTGGAAATGATCGCCGTATGTGACTTCACTCTGTTTATACAAGCATGCCCCAAATACACTGATATGGCCAGCCACTAAAACTACACTACACACACACATTATGCACATTAATTACTTTAACTGGATTTCATAAGGTGATGGAAAGAGCCAAGCCAAGGTTGGACAATTAGCAAAGATTTAGAATAACAACTGAGGGCCTAGGGCGCAGTGTTAAAGTAGAGGAGACATAATAGGGCTCAGAGTTATGATTCCAAGTCACAAGAAAAACAGAGAAGCTTTTGTACTGTTTGAATGTTGAATGCCAAATTCCTGCTCCCTCTATCTTGGAGATGTTGACTTGATGAATAATTTTAATTAACATACCCCTGTTAAGGTTGAGGTATAGGTATTGTATAAATAACAATGTTGGCTTTTAAAACAAAAGAAAACTGACGGACTCCGAGATTGAAGTAGTTTTGTTCTACAGAATTGTCCTGTTAGATTTAAAGTTTAATAGAAAATTTATCATATCTAGTGCAAAATAAATGAAAGCAAAAACTTTCCCAATAACAAAGGAAGACATACTGTAGATCAGGGATTTTAAAGGGAGAAAGGCAAAGCGAATAACATGAAAGTAAAAACAGGAGTATCAAAGTAAAGCATGTAAGCTATTTAAGGTAATCAAATTGATTTTGTGTGACACGCAAATACCACCAGAAAGCACAAGAATTTGATTCAAATGGACACTTTTTAAGCAAAAGTTTTTTACTGAAATCTTCTTAAAAAGAAAAACATTTGTAACACTTTACTTGAAGAGTGTGCATAAGACTGACATGTCATAAACATAATCATAACCATGAAAGAGTCTTCATGAATCTTTATGACTGTTGTCATAAAGTGCCATTCGGTAAATAATGACATTTGCAATGCAAAGTTGCATTAAAAGTGCATAAAAAGTGTCAATGTTGCGTCATTTGTTAAATAACACTTTTAAAGCAAAGTTGCATTAAAACTTGCATTGAAAGTCCATTAAAAGTGTAAGTTTTGCATTAGAAGTGTCATTATTTAGGTAATTACACTTCATGACAACAATCCTAAACATTTATGAAGACTGACCTGACAGTGTCATATCAGTCTTATGCATACCCCTTCAAATAAAATGTTACTGAACATTCTTTCTTACCACATTTTCTGTTAGTTTCATTAGAAACAGCACAACAAATGTATGCAAAAACTTGGTTACCATCTTGGAAGAAAGAGTAACCCACATTCAGTTCTTGTTATTGAGAATAGACCAAAAAAGGAATAAAAAACAAAAGTATTTTTGAAAATTGTGCACCTTTCTTCTGATAAAGCTAACAGCTAAGTATCTATTTATGTTTCAGATCAAATTACTTTATTCATTGTATCAAAGTATAGACTTTTTGGTTCATTTCTGAGCCAGAGGAATTAACAGTTCACTTAAAAATTATTTTCATGTTTTTGACTTGGGCATTTTGGCCCACCAGGCAAAAGGTTTGGACACCCCTGCTTTATAACTTCTGACATATCCAAACCAAACACACATTCAAGAGGCAAGCAAAAAACATAAAATAAGCACAACATCCTTGCACTGCAATACACAGTAAGTGCTGAACTGCTGATCTGTTTGGTGCTTTGATGTGTGGGTCAAACGCAGGAAAAGAGACATAGAGCAAAAACGTAAACTGGTTGGAAATTATGTCACATTTCAGGAAAAAAATCTGTGAAAAATCTACCATTGCTGAACTTATTAATTATTCAATGTACATATTTTATAATAAGCACTACATCCTTTGAAATTTGCCTCATACATAAAGTGTGACTTGTTCTTTCATTTTAATACTGTGGATACATAGATTTTTGTTTCCTTTATTTAACAATAAAACCTTCTTTAAACTTTCCACCACTTCATCCATGACCTGTCTGATGTTCCTTGGTCTTCATGAACAAACCTCTGAAGCCTGAGCAGAACATCTGTTTTTATCCTGAGCTAAAATTACACACAGGTAGACTACCAGCTGCCTTTAGAGGACAATTGTTTAGGGTTATCAGATTATAAAAAGGGATTTAATACATATGCATGCCACTCTTATCAGTTTTGTATTTATAAAACCCTTTGAAAACCATCCTTTTTTTTTCTGCTTTGGAATTATAGATCAAGTGTTTTTTTTCTGGATTAAACATTTCCAGTAATTTACCATGAAGTCAGTGATTATAACACAATGTAAGAAAATACCTGCTTTGTCCCGATGCTGGCTCTCCTTTAGCTGCTGAGCCCTGTTTTAAGCAACAACTTGCTCTCTTGTTTATAAATCCACACCCCATGAATAACCACTCTTTTCCACAAAAGATCAACCTTATGTCCTGTTCCCAGAGGAGAGCATCTGCAGATCAGCTGCATTTCTCCCTCACTCCCTCTTTTCTCTCACAGTCACTTCCAAACTCTCATCTCAGTGACGTCTAAAACTGATCAAAATTCAATTCTCTCACACACAGACGCGTATCTCCAAAAATACATCAGCATAAACAATGCAGATTCACTGGTCTCTGATATAAGTTATAGTTTTCTTATGCCTCCATGGTAACAAATGTTTTAGTAATCATGTGGGTGTACTTATGATGCATTTTGAGCAGCAGAAACAGCCTCATTTGATTGTGATAAAATATAAGTAGAGATAATAAAATTAATCAGCCCATCAGTTAAAACATTCATGGTGCCTGACTTTTCGGAGAAGCAGAGCTCAAACTGTGAGTTTCACACAGAGGAAGTCCCCTCCTGCGCTTTGCTGCTAATGGACCGGACCTGTCCACGCAGTGCAGCGGACCCAGAATTTCCCATGGCTGATCATCATCTACAGTCACGGGCGCTTTCCATCCCCCCTCTGTATCTCGCCCACTCTGCATCCCAGTGCAAGGAAGAAATCAAACCATTCCCAGTTTTCTCTCTGTCAGCATATGGTTCCAATCTGAGTGTGTGTGAGACAGCATGTGAATGTTTTTATTTTCCATACGTAATTTCTCAGATGTAAAGCTCTTTGTTCACACCATTTCCTCATCTATGCTGCTCCTCCTTCCTCTCACGCCCTCTCTGTCTTCCATCCCTCCAGTTCTCTCCAACATGTGTTTGATTCTCAGATAGAAAGTCTCTCCTTCACTCCCCTTCCCCTCTATTTTAGTCTTGCTTTTCTTGGCACCAGCTCAGACCTCAGGCAGACCTAGAGGTCTTTTTCCCAAGCGATCTCCAGGGTGGACTCCAGGGAACAGAACACACACTCACAAACACATGCTCTGTCCATTTCCTCCTCTGTCCCCACTCCACTCCCATCCCATATCATTCCCTGTCTGCACCTCCTTGTTGACTCATATGTCGTTGCTGTATTTTAAAGCTGTGTTGTTGTTGCTACGGTTTACTGAAAGCAAGAGAACATAGTGTTCAAAGTCATTTATGGCGCTCTTGGCCCAGCTGAACTTTCTGCATCATGTAAGACCCATTTGTACATCACAAGCTTGGTGGATGTGTAGATGCTCGATTGTTCCAAGTAAATTCTTTGGGAATCAAGGGGTCTAATTTACAAAAGAGAACTGGTTGCGACAGAGCCAACGTTTTTCAATGCATGAAGAACAGCTGAAAACATAAACAAATAACCCCGTGAGACTAATAAAGAAATGCTTCCCACTGACGCTAGCAGTTATGCTATATTACATTTTGAGATCTGAGCCACATTACCCTGCAAAAAGTTGCTTGTTTTTAACAAAGAAGAAGGGAAGAAGTTTTAAAAACGACATAAGATGGCATTACGATAATTTTATGTGAGCCTCCACGTTTACTGTTAAATTTTACTTTGCTTCTTTAAACTTATGTGCGCCTTAAATGATATGATTTATGGCGTGCAGCACTTTTTAAATAAACTTTACTCAGTTACTTGCAGCAAAATTTGTTAAATAATGAAACCACATAGTATTTCAGCACATGGACACCGAGCATTAAGATTTTGTTTGTGTTTCTGCCATATTTGTTAAAGTTTTTTGCTTATAAAGAAAACTAACATAGCACATCACCCAAACACAACATGCTCAACTTTAATGAAATGATGACAGCAGCATTATGATGACAGCAGCAGAGGGAAAGTCAAAGGCAATTGCTGTAGCACATTTAAAATAGTTAACCTAAGTGTTTCTCAAGGGGTAAACCATCAGTAGAATAAAAACAGTAAAACAGAGTAGTAAAATTAATTAAATAAGTACAACATTTAGCACAATAAAAACTAAAATAATTTGTTCAACTAGAGCTAAAAGTCAAAGTGTAGAAGTGGGTCTTTAAAAGAACCTTAAAATGATTAAAAGTCTATGTTTTCCAGATGTAAAACTAAGACTGTTCCATAGGTTTGGCTCAACCTCTGAGAAACGTCGGTCACTTCTGCTCTTGAGCCACAATCTGGGAGTGTCTGATAACATTTGATTTGTGGACCTTAAAATCTCTGAATGGAGTTTAAAAGGTGAAACTAATCAAGCAAATATGATTGTGCCACATTGTTGCTGCTCTTAAAAATAAGCAATAAAGTCTTGAGCTAGATCAGAGAGAGGCCAACACCGTGGTCTCAACATTTAGCTCTTTTCACAAGGCGTGCAGCATGTGCCGCGCTGGCAGAGATGAATCCGAATAGACGTTCAGCTGTAATGGCAGTAAATGGGGGCTCTTCGCTGTGGGGTTGGAGTTTTCACAGATTTTAGTCTGAGAAGAGTTTTGTCAAAGTTCTTCAAGCTTCAACTGTTGAAAATTTCATTTTTCACAATACAGTAATTTAAGAAACTACTCAAGACCATGTTTCTCAATGTAGTGAAACATTGTCTCCAATCAATCTCTTGGTTCTCAATAAAGATATTAAAACCATAAAATTTCCATGAATTATTTGTTTATGTGGAATCCTCCTAATTTATGAAAACTTCTAAAACTCTTGTCTCCAAACTCACTAAGCAGTTTTTTGTCACTTTTAACACAGCTAACATTGCCAGCGGCTGTAAAAATTAAATATATATCAAATATCACTTAAAAGAAATTTGACTTCCTGATTTAACACCGTGAAAGTGGGTCTCTGTCTCTTTAAAAATCCCTGCTCTTTCTGAAACTCCACCTTCAGGAAGTCATCACAACATGGCTCCTCTATTAACCCTTTAACAACATTTTTTACCAGCGATGAACTGAGAAGTAGCTTGTATGATGAGCTCAGCAAATGTGCAGTTATTCCAGGTGTTTGCTAATTGCTGCTGGCTAGTCTGAAGGAGCCAAGTGGCGGAGCGCTGCTCTTGGAAATTGCAGCTCCGAGGAGGAGCTGCGTCTGGAAGGCGGAGCTAGGTCAACTTAAGCATTTTGGACAGCTGAATGGTTGCCATGGAGATAAAAGGATTTCTCAAACATGCATGAAAGAATCAAGCCAAAACTTAAAGTATGTTTTTGATGAAGGAATAAAATTATAACAGGATGTAAAGCTCGAAAAGGTCAATTTTACACAATACTGCCCCTTTAAATTTCTTCATCCTTTAGGCTACTCTTCGGGTGCGTTGGTGTAGGAATTACAAAGCTAAAACTACTACTTTCCCTTGTTATTACACTAATAAAACACAAGCAACCTCTCCACAATAACAACAGAGGCAGATCAAAAAAACAACCTTAGTTTATAGTAAACATAAACATTAACATTGGTGCATTCTCAGTTGCAACCAGAACCACTAAGCTTGTCAGTCACCAAAGCAAAACCAACAGATTTCACCAACTAGTGTGGTGCAATCACAACCTCAACAATAACAATACCTGCATAGGCTTAGAAATAGATCTCTATAGCAAGCTGCTGCTGAATAAAGAGAAGATATCAAACGAATACACAAAATATTCCTACAGTGAAGACCCAATAAACTGAAATCAAACTCTACAGACGATCTGCAGAACTCTGCACACACTTGAAAGCTGAGAATTACTGCAAGACCTCCTAGGAAAACAGTGACTAAAGATTTGCAAATACAATCAGCTCCCAAAAAAAAATAAGTCTAATTAAAGAGAACCTTTGTGTGTCTTAATGGAGAATGTCTTCCATGCTAAATTCAAAAACTAAAAGTATCAAACTACCATCCTCTTAATATTTGTTTGTTTTCATCTCTGAGCTGTAGATTCTAACTTCTAATATCAAAACCTAATTTTTATAGAAAATGAGACATGGAATATTTTCTGTATTTATGGTTTTAAAAACAGTAAATGACAGAGTTCCAGTGCTCCCTAGTGGTGAGGCAGGTTTTCAGGACCTGCACCACATTAGTAACACAGATCTGATTCATAAAGAAACAGAAAACCAAAATTTTTTCTTTATTTTTAAACACAGGGTTGCATTCTGACTTAAAATCAGAAAATCCACAAAAAAATACCTGCATGTAGAGAACTTAGAGCTGGTTTTGTTGCTTTTAACTGCTGTCTGAGACTTAAGCAGAAGTTTTTGATACAGTTTAACAGCATGAATCTATCCTTTGTCCTTTTCATCTCCAAAGACTCAGCATTCTTTTAATCACTTAGCTGACCAAATCCGCTTTATTTAACAGATAAACACATACATTATTCTAGATCTTCTGTCTTCCTATGTAATGCCACCTGCAGGTTAAATAGCCTCAAAAAGAGAGAAAAGTTATTCAGTGATGTTATTAAATAATCGATGTTCATTTCTGAAGCTTTGCAGTCGTTTAAAGCAGCTAAAGTGTTGATTTTAAATTTCTTCTATAAAATAAAAAAAAAAAAACACAGATCTGTTTCTGTTTTGCACCAAACAAAGCATTTATTTAGATGTGTGCTTTGTGTTAGAGCTTTAATTCAGGCCAGATGTGCTGTATGTGATAAATCCTCACCAAGCTAACAGTCCCTCTTTATATCTTTACTTGTGTAAGTGGGGGCGATACAATGAGAACCATGTTTTTGGCATGATCATGAATTCCTGTGATGTTCTTTTGAGATTTTTCAAGAAGTCCAGAAGGTACGCAAACACTGTTTTTCTTTTTGCTTACATCACACATCACTGCAAACACAAGGGCGATGTTAAGCTGGTGTGAGATTTTAGTTACTAATATTTTAGGAACACAAATATATACAAAACACATTAAAATTTAAAGAAAATCTCAACAATGAAAACAGAAATGATGAAAATAGGGCAGAAAAAATATTCTTTTTATTTTCCTACATTACAAAACAGCTAAAACTGTCCACATCAGAGTTTCTTCAGCAGCAAACGTTGCCACTCTTCCCTTCAGAGCAGGACTACCTCAGTGTTTCCCTGGGAAATAAAGACATCAGTGCCTAGGCGTCCTCGTTATCACTTCCTGCCAGGCTGCTATCAGTAGAGTCCACTTGCTCCTCCTGTTGCTCTGAGGACTGCGGTTCTGTTTGCTGAGGTTCTTCGGCGCTGGTGGACTCGCTGGGTTCTGTGTTGCTCTCTGCTGGTTTGCTGCCGCTGTTTTTCTGCGTTTCCTTATCTGCTCCGTCCAAGAACGTAGACCAGCCTTTGAGCCGCTCCTCGCGCTCACGCGACGTCTCTTCAACCTGCATAAACACGACACCGAATCCATCAGAGCAAAACGTTTATCTCAGTCCTCAAGGTGTGTTTTTCTATTCATCTGGGATTTTTTTCAGTTGTTTTTTTTATAAGAATGAACAAAAACGAACAAAGATTTATCCAACAGACTGCAGCGTCTTGCCAACAATTTTTAATAGATCGGATGAAAAGGATATTTTTAAAAAAATCTTCCCCATTCTTAACTCTTTCACAGCTTCTTACAGTTTATCTTCCAAGATTGCTCTGCATCCATCAAATCTGATCAGCTGCTATGTCCCAGAATGATACCGCATAAGGTGCAAGGAGGTAGCTACTAAGACATTTTACTGCAATGGGCTTTATTTGGAGGAAGCAGAGTAAAGGGGGATCAATACAAATGCAAACCACTTTACAACTACGCATTACTTTGTATTGGTCCATTGTAAAATGTAAAGCAAAATGTATATTTGTAAAATTGTGGAGATTCAACTTTTTGCAAGGCACTGATGTCAACATGAAACAAATCTCACAGCTGTCAAATATTTAAACTGCTGCAGACACAACATGATCAAGATCCAATTACTTGAAAAGACAAAAGAAAAGAAAATTACGAAAAATAGCATTTTATATGAAAAATCTTAATTATGATAAAAACTCTTCTTTAACCCAAAACGTATGGTAAAGGTGATGAAAAATGTAAAATCTGACCTGATAGTCTGTGGTTCCGTCCCAGAGCTGCGCAGACAGCTGCCGTCCTCCAAACCAGCGCCCGTTAAATGAGAGAATACAAGCATCGGCTTGCTCCGGTTCCTTGAACGCAACTGACGCAACACCGTCCGGATGTCTCTGCAGCGAAAACACTCCATAACCACTGTTTTTGCTTTATTTTTTTTCTGTATGACTGAATTAACCCACAGCTTTGAACTATTGATGAAACTCACATCAAACAGGATAACCTTCTTGACTTCACCAAACTTCTCACACTCTGTCCGTAGATCCTCACGATACTCATTCAGCACCAGCGGGTCTTCCTGAAACAAACCACAGACAGGTTTCCAAAAAACTCAATGTGGGTACAAAGGAATATATACATGAGTGTGTGTGGAAGTACTTCTTTTCTGCACCTCAAAGTCACTAGGATGAAACATGTTTCTGATGATGACAACTTTTTCATGCCTCTTCCTGAGTTCTCCTTGCTTCTCGGGCCTCCAGTCCAGCTGTCTGTTTGAACCAAACAAGAACTTAAGTCATCTGTTTGCCCCGGATGTTAAAGAAAAAGGAGGAATTATTTGTGGAACACAGCGAACAACAAAGTTCCTAAACATTTCTTATTTCTACATTTCTGAAGTTTCTAAACCAACATCTCCATAACTTATGATCTAAACTAAGATCATGACTGAGATAAGTAAACTAGAATAAGGAATATTATACAAAAATCATTTTTCTATGCTTATTCCATACTTGTCCAGATTTCATAGGAACCTTATGTAGCACAGGTTTCTGTATTATTTTGCTACTTTATGCATTTTACTTAAACAGCAAATTTTAGAACACTATATATATAAAAATATATTTTTATTCATGTGGACCAAACTAAACAAGCAGTAAGCTTTACTCACAGCCATAAATCTGCTTAATATTACCTACAAAGATAGTCTCTTGCACCTGGATTTATTTAAGAATGCTTACAGTAAATGTGAACAGACATAATATGCTAGCATACTAAAACTCACTAACTCTAATATTAAAATTTTCTAAAAATGCTATAATGTCAGTCGACCTGACACAGAGTGCAAAAATGCAGATTCTCAATGCAAAAAGTTTAATAAAGAGAAAGATTGAATTTACTTCTGTTGCTGGTGCAGCTTCTTTTTGTAATCTTTGCTTTTCTTCTTCTTCTTGCTGGCATCATACTGTCCCTTTAGCTCAAAGCGAGCTGCTTCCACATGGAGTTTATAACCTCTGACCTCTGACTCATCGATCAGACGCACAGCCAGAGCCACCGACTCCTTCTGCAGAGAAAGATTAACGGAAAAGTTTGATTTTAAAGGACCAACACAACACATCACTGTACATTAATTGTATTGAGCAGTGAACCAGAAACACTGAGCTCCATGTAATTTTTTATTCAATGAGTATCAACCAGTTGTGCAGTTTATGTTCTGCTTTTTCTTGATTGTAAAACAGTTAAAAAAAAAACATCTTTGTGAGTGAAGAATAATAAACGTCACAGAAAAATTCATTGTGCTACAGAGTGAGCTTTATTTTACATGAACATGCGTAGATAGAGATGCATTGAACTTGTAAAGTCGTAATTCAAGCAGAAAGACAGACTAACCTTAAGGTAGCAGCAGAGGCCATCGCCTTTCAGGTTCCCATCTTTGTCCTTGTAGAGTTTCACTTTGTACTCTTCGGTGATGGGGTCCCGCATCACGATACCACACTTGGACATCAGCTCAACAAACTCATCAGGGCTGACATCGGGAGGCAGACCTGAGGAGGAAGACGAAAAGGATGAAGGTTGGAGCATGAAAGTGACAGAGTAAACAGAGTTAGCTGCTCTATATTTGAAGGTTCCAACCTGATACGTAGACATTTGTGTTTTTGTCCTCTTCGATATCAAACCATCCTACAATTACAGGGAAAAATGTTCAGAAGACAAGCAAAATAACTAATAATATCTCAACAGTTTTATCTCAGTGTAAGCTGGGAAAGTCAGCAGGATGTACCTGGGTCTGCTTTCCTTTTCTCCCCCTTCTGCTTGGCTTCTTTGGCAGAGCTCTCTTGCTGCTCTGCGGCAGGGCGTGGGGCAGGATTGACTGATTTCTCCTTTTCTGGCAGCTTGCTGTTCGATTCAGGAGCCACAGGCTCAGAAACGCTCTGCGCCACGTTCTTTGCACCCGGATCTCCTTCCTCAGTAAAGCCATAGTTCGCCTGGTAGGCTGCAATGAAGTCCTCTGTTATCTATAGAAACAAGGCAGACCTGCTTAACACCAACAAAGAAATCTGAAGTAAAAAGTTTTGTGGAGAATTTCAAATGCTCAAAGTAACATTTTGAGAAACAAACAAATGAAAGAAAACACAGAAGACATGAGCATTCAGTGCTTTTAGATGTTTAATCTTTTATCACATTTGGTGTAGATCTATTTCTTATGGTTTGCAATAGAAAAAATATTATGATATTATGAGGCCGACATGGGTTGGTAAGAGATTCCTACACTAATAAAACACCAAAGTACAGTTTTACTATCTCACAATAAATTCAAACAAAAATGAACAATATGACATAATTTCTTTAACCTAAAAATAAAAAAGTAAGAAATATTCAGACTACTGCTTAAACAATTCAACAAAACATGTTAATCAGTGGTTTAAAATGTTTTGTAAAGCAGACAGACAGAAGTCACATTCCAATATGCCTCCATCTGAATTTGTGTCAGAATTTGTAACAAATACTAGAGGATAAATACAATATACATACTTTAGCTTTAAGTTATAGTAGGCAACCAGCAGCCTGTAACTTAAGCAGTTGACTGCAGTCTCACCTGAGCAAATAATTGTACTAATTATACTTACGGTGACAGTATTTTATTAGCATAAAGGCAAAAGAGTATATTGTCCATCATTAACACCTAAAAACTGGTACAGAGGAATTTGAATGTTTAGTCTACGTCTAAAAATCAAAACAATGCCCTAGGTCAGGGGTGGGCAACTCCAGGCCTCGAGGGCCCGTCTCCTGCAACATTTAGATGTGTCTCTACTTGAACACACCTGAGTCAAATAATGAGGTTATTAGCAGGACTCTGGAAAACTTGACTGCACTTGGGAGGTGATTCAGCTGTTGGATTCAAGTGTGTTGGACCAGGGAGACATCTAAGAGTTGCAGGACACCGGCCCTCGAGGACCAGGCCTGCCCACCCCTGCCCTAGACAATAATACTGTAGCTTCAGTAATGTGCAATAGAAGTCTTTTTGTTTATTTTAAAAACAAGCAATTTTAAATTGTCATGTCAATTTAAAACCCACACAAAAGCTGTCAAAAATGATCCAAATCTCATACTAGTCCATGCCCATTTGGATCATAATGTGTAAAACTTTGGGGATAGTTGACTTTATACTACAAAATCAACAAAAAGGGCCCTAAATATGACTTTATAATAGCCAAGAACTGAGAACTGAAACGTAGAGTGCAGCAAAACAGCATCAAACATAATCTTAATGTATAATGTTCTTTTGTTTTAACTGTATTTTCTTTGTATATAACTTTTTATTTTTTTTTATTACGTCCAATAAAGTCAAACTCAAGTCAATGCTTCAGTGCCGACCCATAGGTGAACACAGGTCGTACCTTTGGGAACCAGGCCTTTTTTTCATGGTCCCAGTCATACACTGTCCCGTCCACTGGATCAGTGTAGGTGAACGGATCCGAGCCGTCTGCATTTCTCTGCCCGTACAGCTCCTGCATTCGCAGCTGCTCCACAAACTCCTTGTTGGCATCCGGTTCCCCGCTCATCTGAAACCAGAGAGGAAATGTTGAATCACACAGTTTGCACGACCTGAAGTTCATAATATTAGTTTTTAAAAGGACTTCAAATGATTGCAATAGGTTACAAATATATAAAAGAAAGTAAAGTGGGACATTTAGTCGTTTTAGAGTACATTCTTTATATTTACTTGGAAAAAGAGTAAAAAGTGAAGTTGTCCATACCGTCATATCACAAACCAGTAAGACAGACATTCATATACCGACTAAATGTCTACAGCAAATTAACTGAGCTAAGTGGCAGTTTTATACAAAGCAAAACATTATCAAATTCTCTCTTACACTACTGTAATAAATTGCTTGACATTGGGATTATTTACTTATTTATGTTTCATTATCTATGATCAATAAGAGTCAAACGGATCATGTTAGCCTACTTAGCTAACGATTACCTTTAAAAACAAATGGTCAAAGCTCTCTTCACTCCAGTTGTTACAAAAACAAGATAATAAATTCCCCCGATGAGACCTCGTTACTGGTATAACTCCGTTCTTTTTTTTATGTGCAATGAGGATAAAAGAGTAAAATGTATATTTTATTGCCAAACGAACAAAATTTTCACTCCCAGTTCGCGTTTGTACTCATTGCGCGACGACGCTTGAATGAAACGTTTCCGAGGTCAGATTCCAAATGCGCATGTGCCAAAAGCTAATACACGTTCGATTTCTATTCTTTCACCTACCTGTTGCTCTGAACTGATCCCAAAACGTGCAACGACTCCACCCGCGGCTCAGCGATAGATGCTAATCGAGCGCACACTTCGCTGAAAGCCAAGCGGTGACAGTTCAGCTAGCTTGCTAACAGGTAAATAAAACTGGTTAGTAATGGCGGAGAACAGCGGTAATATTAACGTCAATCCAGCCAACCTTCCTCCCGGAGATCCGCAGCTCATCGCTATGATTGTGGAACATCTGAAGAACCGAGGGCTTTTTGACGAATTTCGCCGGGACTGTTTAGCCGATGTCGACACGAAGGTATCCAGCCTCTTTGCTTAGACTGATTCTTTGTTATAACTTTGGTGAACATAAAACATGACATTGATTTCAAAATGGCCTTGTTTGCCCCTCTTCTGAATGATCTAACCCAGTTTTGTTGCAATCGTTTTCAGCCCGCCTACCAGAACCTGCGGCAAAAAGTTGACAACTTTGTGTCGTCGCACCTGAGCACGCAGGAGTGGAACCCGTCCATCAATAAGAACCAGATGAGAAACGGACTCAGACAAAGTGTTGTTCAGTGAGTTGTACAGAAAATACTCTCATTTATTTCCTAGCTTAATAATGAGCACAGATCTGTTTTACAGCATTGAACGTTCAGCCTCTCTTCCTAATCGTATAGAAAAAACAAAAACAGTTTAGAAATCCTTCATCTATGCCATTAACTGTCTAACCTTCTCAAGTTTGGACAGTTTACTCAAGTAAGAGTAGCGACACTTCATAATAAAATTACTCAAGTAGTAAAAATAGTCCTAAAAGTACATTTTTAAAAAAAAGTTACTCAGGTAAATGCAACTGAGTAAATGTAACTAGTTATTACCTAACTTCACAACACTGATGAGTGAATGGATGGAACATGTTATGTTCACTGATCAGGGAAAAAAAAGTATTTTTCTGTTTTTGATCTTCTGGTCACAAGTCGGGATTAGTTCAGCTGAAAATCAACGGATTCAGATCATCAATTTATTTCTCTGGACATCTGTAGAGGACGCTATTGGTTTGTATCAGAACGTGTTTGACTATCTCTAAATAATTTCTCCTTTTTTCTTTTAGATCAGGTATGCTGGAGTCTGGCGTGGACAGAATAATAACTCAGGTCGTGGATCCCAAGATGAACCACACATTCAGGCCTCAAATAGAGACCGCCGTTCATGAATTCCTCTCCTTAGACGGGAAAGAAGAGAGCAGCTCAAGTCTGAATCCTGCGCCATGTGAGCCAACGGAAACTCAGGAGCCCCCTGGTGTCTCTGGCCCCAAAACCCCCTGAGAGGTTCTCTACAAGCTGATTTAAATTGAAAGGACAGCATCGGTTTTGAAATGGAGTTAAGAAATCTCCCTTTCTTGCTGAAGATGCACATACTGGACGTTGCTGGATGGTGAATCTGAAAAACTGCGTTGAAAGGTGCGGCATGGAGCCATTAAAGGATAAGGAGTTTAACAAAAAGGTTTCATGCCTGCAGATAGCTGCAGCTAAAAAGGCTGAAGGATGCAAGTGCTTTTGCTCTGCCTTTTGGATTTTCTGTTTTTTGTTTTCTTTTTCTAGTACAATCTTTATGTGAAATTGCACAAATCTTTGACTGTGTGTGTATATATAGCTTTTCCAGTTCTAAGCAACTCAGACTGTATGTTAACACTGCAATATGTAACTTTTATATTAAAAAAATATTGTTTTTACATATTTTATAAAATTATGTCATGACAGTATAAGATGGATAATCCATGAAAAAAATCTAATCTGCCTTCTCCCAGTGTTCCCAGTACTAACTGCCCAGTACTAGCTGTACCACTATGTAAGGACCAACCAATCAGAGCTAGGAGGAGGGTCTTAGCGCTGTTAATCACTCTCTTGCGCTCGGTTGTTTTTGACTGGGGTCATGCATTTCTTCAGACAGCTCAGGGAGGGAGTTGATCTTTACACAGATTATCTGTCTCCTATTAAACTGACAATGTATGGCGACAGTTTTAACAAATATGGAAAAACATTTTTGTAAAAGTTACATACTGCTGCTTTAAGGCATTTTCTATCTATGTAGGAGCATTGATGCAGACAAAATGTGATTGTTTTGCTGTTTGGATGATGAGAATAAAACGATTATGAAGAAAACAGTTTCAAAGTCATGCAGAAATTACCTTCTTAATCCAAGTGTGGACATTTTTCATTACAGTGCCTCATGTTTTCTTTTGCTCTTTGTATTTAGTTTGCAGTATTGATAAAATGTACTGAGAAAATGTGGCTCTGCATTTTATTGTTCCACCTCCAAACGCGTCAGATTGTTGGAGTAACAGGTAAAATAAGAACCTAAACATCTTTCTACACTCATCTCCTTCTTTTAAATGTGTGCAACTGCTGATATTTGATTATCCATGAGGAGGAAAAAAACTTAAGTTAATAAAAATGCACTCCATTCTTTTGTCAAATATTTACTTTTCTGGCTTAGAACATAATTACGTTTTACACTAGGTGGCGATATTGTACTTTGTTTTATATTAGATCATGGAGACCCTCAAAAGTTGATAATCATGGATAATATGCTGCCAAATCAATTCTCCAGATTCCACTAACATAAATATGCAGTGACATACACAATGTCTTTTTTTTTTATCTTTAAATCCATTCAGTTGCTTAATGCGATTTCCAGTTAGGGGTCAAATGAATGTAATATGGAAATAAAATGGGATAAAAATAAACAAGATGTAAAATAAAAAATAAAGAACCATGTCTACAAAGGCTGTTGTGTAATGCCTCTGTGGGCAAAATAGATTTTATTCAAGTTTGAACATGCTATGTGGATGTAATTAAGAAATATATTTTTAAATGAAAACCCAAATTTTTGATAACCTGGTTGTTTTTCGATAAAGACTACTGTTATAAATGAAGATTTTCTTGATTTTGAGTAATATGTTATAACCTTACACTTCAGTGTTATAACATATAACCTGACTTTAGCTTATATGTTTTAACATATAAGCTAAATGTTAGCTTATTTTGCTGCTTCATCGATTATTTATATCTCTCCTTATCTGGGTAGGTTTGGAGTTATGATATAATCATTCCACTTTTAGAAAATATATTGAAAAAGGCTTCTTTAGATATTTAAAGTTATGCATTTATAGTAATGTTAAATTACACATATGTGCCATAGTTAGGTGACTTCAGAAGACAATTGGTTCTACTGGATTTTATTTAAGGGTATTAGAGTAAAGGGAGGCTGAATACAGATGCCTACTAATTAAAAACATGTTTTTGTAAAATTTTTGAAAACCAACTCTCCGTTTTATAATTGTGTGCTGCTTCATGTCAGTCTATCTCATAAAAGTGCCATAAAACATATTAAAGTTTGCGGCTTTGACATGACAAAATGTTAAAAAGTTCAATGACCATAAATACTTTTGCAAAGTAAATATATACCATGCTAATGGTATTGCTGATGTTATATTTTTTCTCTATGTAATATCAAAACTGTTAAATCATCATGTGTTGAAACCTTATCAGCTAAAATAATAAGTATGTTTAATTCTGCATTTGATCATACGCAAATTTTCCTCCTTAGATTCGTCACTACAGAGCAGATACTTGTGTCTCTTCAGTGTCTGCACAAACATACAGAGAGTGAAGCTGGAGCAGCATGTGAGAGGACAGGAAGGCCACACGTGTGCACTGTGTGCAGAGTCTCACTGTATTCATATACTACTTAGCGGTGTGTGTTCAGTGAGAGGTCGTTGAAAGGTTGTTTGAATAAAGCTGTGGGATTTTGTTTTGAAGAGGAATGAGATGGAACAAGCAAAGAAACGTTTTTCCCCAACTGGGCCCCTGAATGAACACAGACATAAACACACTCTGTCCTGCTACCTTGACCTCTCACTGCAACACACAGATACAAACATACACACATATGTTTGTCCTTGGGCTACATTTAGTGAAGATGAAGTAGCAGAAGAGTAAGATGAGGTATTTGTTTGGTTTTCGTAGCTGATAGCAGTTGGTGATAAGTTCCTTTCTGTAAACCAAACATCAGATGCCATGGCTGGAAAAAGGAAAACACAAAACAAAAAGCAAGACTGTAAAATCTGGGTTGACATAAGGCAAGGAAGAAAAAAAAGAAAGAAAGAAGAAAGACAAAACAGGACAAATAAACATGGTGTGGGAGGGAGATTGCAGTCATAATATTTGATAATTTGCTGATGGTTTTAGAGTTGGCCTCGATTCCTTGTCTGTGTGTTGCAGCAAATGCTCATTTCTAAATGCTGTTTAAAAGAAGGTAGCACTGACATTTAACAGGAAGAATAGAGTACCAACCTAGATGCATTAATTTCTGGAACCTTTTTACATTAGATCTGCTCAACGTATAGATTATTTTTTTAAAAACACTCCTTATGATCCACTTCTACTCACTGGCCTTTGATTCTTGGTAAAATTGATCATTTGAGCTTTATGCTTTGCTTTGGTGAAATATGTCTATCAATGTATTGTGTGCTTGCTTTTAGCACTTTGGTGCTGGCCTTGTTGTTATAAAGTGCGACGGCAATCAAAGTGGCATTGACATATATCTTCACCACGAAGGAAAGTGTTATATAAATGACTGTTTATTGCTGCTGATATTCATGACCTGTGTGGCACCAATAGCTCTCAAAATAAAAGCCATGTCTGATGAGCCCTGGATTTTAAAACAAAATTCAAAGCCAAACCAAACTTATTGTTGCACAGCAAGAATGAAAGATAAATTTAGTGATTTAAAATGTTGGCTCCTCATGTCCATTTTTATCCATAGCTACGCCATCTCTGAGCGCCCACTGATCATTCATAAATCATAAGTGGAGACAGTCTTATCCCGCACAGCTGTGAGTTTATTAAAGAAAAATATAGCCGGCAGCAAAGGACCACAGGAGTTGTTGTGCAGCATCAACATCAGCACTAAGCAGATAATCTGCTTTAGGTGTTGATTGAAGTGTGTGTAATGATCATGTTGTTGGCTGAGTAAATGCTTCAAATTGAAATCATTAGTCTCACTCTCTTTCATCTTCTCATCTGAAACTATTTTTGAATGTTCTTGCAAATCCTGCACCTGGCAAACATCACTATCCTGACCTGTGGAGCCAGCTTCCCTCCAGCGGGCCTGTGAATAACTTGCTGGGATGTAACAGAGGAGGGAATGGAGATGGTGAAAAGTTTCTGAATAAACAGCTTTAAGTCTTCATAGAAACTGCAATGTCTCTGGAAGGATTTTTGATGAGGAAGAAATAATTTGTTGATATTTGCAATACATCTTGTTTTGCCATCAAGTGTTATAAAAACATATCTTAACCTGAACTTAATCTTACATTTTCTGAATACTATCTCATTTATACATCATGTTCTAACAATTATATTTTAGATTTGTGACATTTAACTTCTTATTTGACAATCAAGTATTATTGCCATAAATAAGAGTGTGACTTAATGATATGTAAAATCGGCCTGCCATACCCCATCAAGCTTTACCTCTCTGCTAGTCCTACGTTTCTTTGTGCACGTATCCTTCCCGCATGGAGAGCAGCTGTAAACCCTCATTCAAAGTGGTTTTGAGTGTTTGACCTTCACGCACCCTAACGTCACAGTGCGTGACGTTAGAAGAATTTCACTTTTCGGGAATCATTATTTTTATTCTGCCTTTTTATCATCATCATCCATTTAGCAGGCTAGAAGTGTGACAGACAATTATATGGGATACATTTTGCACACTGTGATTCATTTACTGAAAACATGATAAACTCTCGACTCTGCGTTGCTGCGCGTTCACAATGCTGCGCTGTGATTGGCGGAGACGCATGCTCCGTTCAGTCCGGTGAACGCGCGGCGCTCCTGCGGGTTCATATACCCGCGTTTCTCTGCCGCACTAATCTGACCGCACTCCTGCAAACAAACACAATCTAGTAAAGCTATCGGGAAAATAATAATAACAACAATAAGAGATGATGGTGAATGTGTCTGCTGCGATGTTTCTGCTGCTGGGCTGTAATCATCTGCTGGCCATGGAGCTGCATGATCATATTCTGGAGAAACAAGGGAGCCAAGTCAAAAAGCGCCTCTCCCTGCAGAGCACAGGTGAGTTCACACCGCAAAGTTCTATTTTAGTAAAAATGTTCACCTTTGGATTTAACATTTGAATGCTTCTTTATGTGCATGAAGTGCACTCTGATCCATGTGCTCATTATAATAGCTTATCCTGCTTTAAAATGATGTGACCTGCTAAGTATTAACAGTGAGCAGCCAGGGATCTGAAACCTTAGACTGGCTGTGTCTCTTTAAATTCAGCTCTGGGCTTCAGTGACTCCATCCTGCCCAGGATCATTCCCTCTGCACCAGGTGTCTCCTGCACCACAACCGGCTACATTTTAACTAAAACCTCAACCAGACAGAGACAGAAAAATCTTTTTAACAAGTACTTGTGTTTAAGTACTTGTTAAAAAGTACATTAGAACAAAAAAAATGTGAAAATAAGTTATTTATCTGTAGTACTGAAACAAATTATAGTCTTTCTGTACATTTTGTTGTTTGCCATGTAATGTGACACAGTGAAAAACAAAGTATTATCAAAACCTCTTTAAACATCTAAGTACAGATATCTGAGCTTATATGGTGTTAAATTTGACATACAGTTTAATTAAACTTTGAGGATTTTTGTGAGTCTATCTCCACCACTAATGAAAATATACAGTGGTTTGTTTGTAGATTCAAAATGGAAGGAGTTTGTAGCAAAATGGCAGGGCTGGATTTACAGGGATGTGGGCCCTCGGGCTGGAGCTGGTTTTGGTGCCCTATGCACTAAGAAAAAAATATTTTACTAATGCAAATTACAGCACAGTAATAGGTAGTCCTATACATCAGCAGGTATGAACTGATTTACTGTCGACTTAATATGTCCTCTACCCAATAAATCCATATTGTTCCCAAAGAAATCGACTATAAATTTACAATTTAAGAGTTTTATATCGAGTGCAATGGTAGGGAAGCATGACTGCTTAATACCGTGATCGCAATATCAATCAGTATTTTTTCTTCATTTTTCTTATTCACGTTATCACTACCTATCCTTCAGAAAGTTAGCATCACTGTCCCTAAAAACTATATTTGATGTTGGTGTCAAAGGCAGTTAAAGTCCATCCCAATTGCCAGATATATTACAAGCATGCAGAGTGAGAACGCACTGGACTTGAAATATATTAACTCACCAAGTATTGCATTATAAAAATCCATTTTTGCAACTTGCGAAAGTATTCATACCTTTTGAACTTTTCCATATTTTGTTACATTACAGCCATAAACAAATATATTACATTGGAATTTAATGTTATATACAACTGAGAAGTAGGAAGAAATTTATACATGATTCAAAACACAAATAAAAACTGAAAATGCAGTGGGCAAAAACATTCAGCCTCCTTTCCTGTGAGAGCAACCATTTGCCGTCAGAAGTTGCCTGATGATTGCTAATGACTAAATAGAGTCCAGCTGCGTGTAATCTAATCTCAGTTCAAATTCAGCTGCTCTGTGATGCCTCAGAAGTTATGACAATATTGGAGAGCAAACAGCATCATGAAGTCCTAGGAACACACCAAACAAGTCAGAGATAAAGTTATGGAGAAGTGTAAAGCAGATTCAGGCTATCAATCAATCAATCAATCAATCAAGTTTTATTTGTATAGCACATTTCAGCAGCAGGCATTTCAAAGTGCTTTACATCA
>CAEFZX010028546.1:0-10096 GCA_903066825.1 Alfaro cultratus
ACTGCAAGATACACTGTCCCTGTACCTGTTGCGTAACACAAGTGTTTAACCCGATGCTGCACTCTGACCGACCACACGCACGCACACACACACACACCCGCACACACACACACGCACACACACCCGCACACACACACACACGCACACAGAGTCAATAAGGCCAGCTACCTCCAGCCTGAAGACATGCCACCGTCCTTCAGGACCAAGTGGCTCGGGTCGGGTCGGGTCGGGTCGGTTCGGGTCAGGTTGGTTCGGGTCGGTTCGGGTCGGGTCGGGTCGGGTCGGGTCGGGTCTCAGTGTTCGCCAGCCTGCAGCTCCTTTTCCAAACTGCTTCAAGTCTTTACTCAGATGGACAACATGACGACATTTCAGGGCCGATTGCAAAGGGAACGATTGGACTCCGACCGCCAGCGCTGCAGAGGAAGATCGTTTCCCTGACTGGATGAATTTTGATGTTTCACTGCTGCTGACTTTTGGTTTTTATTTCCCAGAAATCAGATTTTCTTTGTTCTGCTGTTTCTGCTCAGACCGAACTGTAAGTATGAGACGAGAGAGAAAGTTTCAGTCTGAACTCTGCAGGAGGTTCACAGACAATCTGCACGATTCTCATCTTTCTTTTTGCTCTTTCCACATTTTGCCTTTTCTTTGTTTGTTTCTAAAAACATTTAATAGTAGAAATAGTTTCAAGATGTAAAAGTTTATATTTACATTGTCACTTTAATTGTTTACATGTTCACCATCAATCCATTTTCTATGTATAATAACTGTAATAATTTTGCTTTTGGACATTTTCATTTATCTTTGTCTGATTTTAACATTCAGGTGATAAAAAGCAAAAACAGAAGAAAAAAAAACTTTTAACAGCCATGAAAGAGGAAACCAAAAAATGTGCAAAGAGGAAAGTTTTTCAGAAATATTGTTCTGATTTTTAAATAAGTATAATTTTGGATGATTTAATATTTTGTCTTTCAGCCATAACTTTTAGTTTGCATATTAATAAATGACCATCAACCCATTCAGATCCAACAGGAAAATGAAACAAACTGTGGCAAAACATTAAATAACCTTAGAAATTGTTTAATTCAGCATAAAAATAATCCACTACAGATTAGTGGAGGAAAACAGTCCGATGCTTCCCTCTGCTGGTCAATACATAGTATTACAATTTCAGATTTGATTTGATTTGATTTGATTTGATTTGATTTGATTTGATTTTAATGTCTCTGGTAATCTGAGGAAGCTTCAGATTTTTGCTATGAAAGTTTCGGTTCAGTTGCAGCTGGAATCAGATCTGATTCATGCAGCAACACGATGCAGGAAACTGAAGAAGAAAATAATAATTTCTCTTTCCATGGTTTAACTTCACCACCTGATTGATTCCACTAAAACTACACATGACTGCCAGGCGGTTGCTTTGGATCAATGTTGTGCCAACATGTTGGAAAGTCTGAGTGTGGATGATGGAAGCAACAGGGAGGCATTTCCTGATCGCTGCTCCGCTCTGGTGCTGTGGAGAAACGTCTCAACAGAAACCACCTGGAGCGGCTGGAGCCGCTGGTTTAATCTCCACAGGGTTTAATCTCCAGAAAGTTTTAGTTTTCTGGGAATTTTAGTTTCTTGGAGGTTTTAGTCTCCTGGTGCTTTTAGTTTCCTCGGGGTCGAGGGTCAGGGGTCAGGGGTCAGGGTGGATGGGTTTCCTGTCCGCCTGCTGCAGCATCAGGACGCAGCCATGCTGTGTGGCGGTGAGGCTGCGGCGGTCGGGGTTTCCTCGGAGGAGGTGGAGAAAGCAGAGGAGGTGGGCAGAGAGTTGCTGAGTGGGAATCTGTGGCGATGCCTCTTACTGGTTTCTCTGGTCAGGCAGTGGGAGGAAGGTTTTCTCCGCTGATTCTGTAGATTTCTGCCTGTTTTTGCGTCTTCATGTGACTCTAACCTGTAAAAACTGAAGATTTGAACCAGATCTAAACGGTAAGTCTGTTTCCTCTGATCTAAATGTGTCTGACTCTAATTTGGATTAAAAATATGAAGAATGTTTATAAAGATAAAGATTATTTTTCCATACGAGCAAACCCTTTGTTGTTCCAGTGATATGTATTTGTGATGGAGGGTGTGGCCTAACATGATCAATACTTCTATCAAAGTGTTAATAATTGATAGGGAGCTTCATTACCACTAGTAAAATAAGCCTGATAGTAAAAGAAGAGACCAATTGGGCAAAGATCAATTATTTACGGAGATGCAACGTTCCTGAAATAGTTCATCTGCCTGAAATCAAACGACTCAAACGAGACTCAGAAAGAGCAGAAACATCCCAGATGAACCAGATGATCCCAGTTGGTTTCTGTGCAGCCAGAGACATCATGGAGCTTTTTGGGACGCAAATCGACTGGAAGCTTCAGGCTGTTGGAAACAAACGGATGTAGCCACCATGATGTCATTTATTGATCAGTGGAATCACATTTCAAACGGCCTTTTCCTGCTTTGACTGGGACTAGAGATCTGCTGATGGGATTGAGAACAGAGTAATCCACAGTAAACAGACAGGAACAAGTTTTTTGGTTTAAAACTTTTAAATAATATATTGAACTGTTTCCTGAAATGAAGGGAATGTAAAACTTGCAGCTGTGTCCTTGTTAAAGTCAGATTTTTCATGTAAATTCATTTTCCCACATGAAATATGACATAATGTATAATTCAGATGAAAAGCAAACAAATCTGTTAGAAAAATCAGTTTCATAAAATGTATAAAGGTTTAAATGAAAACGTTGCTGAAGATCCAGTTTAATCAGATTCTCTCTTCCTCAGTCATCAGTTTCAGTTAAACCTGAAATAAATCTGACTTTCTTTGTGGAAATGATTACAAAGGGTCAAAGTAGCTCATTGTGCAAAGGTATCAGTCAGGATAAGGATACAGTGAAGTCATTTACTTGTATTTGGAGAAAATTTGGGATTTGTTGTTATTACAAAACTTGAACATTTCTAAAAGCTGATAAAAAGACATTCGATCTCTTCCAAACCACAGGAGCCGGAGGAATTCAATCCAAGTATTATTTAATCATTTATTCCTCAGAAAACATCCAGATCTGCTGGAAAATCTTCTCAGATTTCAACATGAATGTGTTCTGATCCGCTGGAAGCAAACACCAAAATCTGGGACTCAATTGGCATCACCAAAAGGACACAGAGAGGCACGGTAGTGGCAGTATCATTCTGGGATATTTCTATTTAATATCTGGGGATGAAGTTCTGAATAGTTCTGATTATCATTCAGCTGTGACCCAAAACCTTCAGGTGTCTAAAGCTAAAGAGGAAGAGGGATTTTATTTTTCAGTTTCAAAGTGAGGCAGCAGTTTTAGCTCCAGTTGCAGTTTTACTTCATGAATAAGATTTTAAAACTAAAGGACAAAAAAACTGCTGATGAAAAAGGTTCACATATAAATAATCTTTATGTTACTTGTTCTCTTTATGAGAAATAAATCATATTTTAAAATGTATTCAGAAATTATTTGAAATTAAAGAAACAATTAAATTAAAAGTAATTATTTAAGAGAATTCAAATCCTTTGTTTGGTTAAATGTGTGAATGAACTGAGTGGAGATTAAAGATGTAAAATATAAAGTTAGATTTATAAATTTATCTGTCCCAAAGTAAGAAGATTTTATGTCTGCTGATGTTTTACTGTTATTAAAATCAAATGTTCCTATTTCTGCTCATGTAACTGTAAAACAGTGCAGATGTCATAAACTTAATTAAAATGTTCAACCATATTTACTCCACAAAGAGATCAGTAATAACTAATAAAAATAAATGTGTAAATAAAATAATGACCAATGAATGTAGGAAGATTCAATATAATCTATGATCATGTTAATATATTAATATTTCTCCTCTCAGATTGATTTTATCCTTGTCCTCCCAGAAGCCCTGCAGGTCATTGGAGGTCATTGCAGGTCATTGCAGGTCATTGGAGGTCATTGGAGGTCATTGGAGGCCATGCCGGGCAGCCCAGAGAACATCCCCCTAGGGCAGTGCGCCCTCTCCCGGTCCCAGGACCGGCTGACTCCGCCCAGCCACGCGGCCAGCACCGTCTTCTCTCTGTCCCGCAGCGAGTCGCTCTGGACCGCAGAGCCGCCGCCCAAGAAATGCGACGTGTTCTGGTTCCCGATTCACTTCATGTCCACTGGTGGCAGCTTCCTGGCCTGCGGCATCATCATCAGCGGCCTGTGCTTCGCCGGCCAGTGTGGGGGGGTCACCGCCCTGCTGGGGCCGGCCCTGCTGTCCATCGGGCTGATGGTGCTGGTGGTGGGGGTGGTGCTCATCCCCATCACCAAGAAGAACCAGAAGCGTTCCCACATGCGGAGGCCCGTCAGCTACTACAAGCCTCCGGTCATCGACGTGTGACGTCATCGGGGCTTTTCAGCATGAGATGAAATCCAGGAAACATTTATGATGCGGTTCAGCATGGAGACGTTTCTGTCCCGGCCGGCCGCTGCCCCGGCCGGGGCCCCGGTCGCACAGTTACACTGTAAAACATTAACAGCAATATTTAGGTTGTCAAGTTATTCATACATTTAGAAATGTCAGAATCCCAAAGTAAATATTTAGTTTACTAAATATGAAGTTAACAGAATGCATATTTTGTTTCAAACTAAATGTTTACTTTATTAGCTAAATATTCAGCCACAAATTAAGTATTTACTTTGCTAACTAAACATTTAGTTCCAAACTAAAGTGTTAAGTCTGAGATAAATATTTAGTTTTCAAGCTAAATGTTTAGTTTACAAACTATTTAGCTTGCAAACTAAATGTTTAGTTTGCGATCTAACTAAACATTTTGTTGGCAAAATAAATCTTTAGTTCCAGACTAAATATTGAATTTGAAAGTTAAATATGTAGTTTGCAAACTAAATATTTAGCTTGTGAATGAAATATTTAGTTTAGTTCTCTGACATTTATAAATGTGTGAATAACATGTTGAAAATATGACTTTGAAAAATGAATACCCACAAAATATTGCTGTTAATTTTTTACAGTGTAACTTTATGAGCATGGAGTCAAAGGCTGTTATTCACACATTTACAAGGTTTTAGCACAGATGAGAGCAAAGAGACATTTTAAATATTCATGCCAGAGAGAAGTGAAGTTTCAGCCTCATGAAGAATTAAAAGAGTTTATAATTATCATTTCCGTTTTATTGTCTTGTTGCTTCCAGAAAGCAGCTCACTGTGCAGCAGAGGAAGGAACAGAAACGCAAATGATCAGAGTCTGACTGCAGAGAGTCAAAAAAGATTTCAAATAGCAAATGACAAGAAAAGCATTGAGAAACACCTGCAGGAGGATTCAGGGTTAAATCCATCAACAGGCTGAAAATAAGGCATGTTTATGAATTCATTAATATTAATCCTGTAGCAACAATCAGCTGACCAAACTTGATTTATGGCAAGAGAAATCAACAAGTTTTCACAGTTTCACTTTAGTTTCGTCAGTCGTCAGTTTAACCCCCAACCTCACCACTTCCTCCAGTTCTCTATCATATCCTCTCTGATAACAACATATTATTATTTATGTATAAACAAAGACTCACTCAATGACGCACTCAGCCGCCAAGAAGCTCATCTTACATTTTCCTAAGAAATGAGATGCAAATCCCTGAGCCTGCAGCCCAACGACAGGCTGATCCTGAGCTGAACGAGTTCACTGACAGACACGAGTTTTTCATTCTCTTGCTTTTTACTTTCAACATAATCTGAGTAAATATAGTTTTAAGAAAATGTTAAGAAAAATCTTTGCAAGCTATGAAAAAACACTTTTACATTCTAAAATGAAACTGAGTTCAGCGTCAGAAGCCACAAACAGGCTGGACTGGTCAGTAAATTCAGGACTCATCTCAGAGGACCTGCCTGGCTGCATGAAGTAGAACAAAGCAGGGTTTCTCAACCGGGGGGCCGCGTCCCGCTGGGGGCCGCGTCCCGCTGGGGGCCGCGTCCCGCTGGGGGCCGCGTCCCGCTGGGGGCCGCGTCCCGCTGGGGGCCAGCAGGAGGCGCTGGCTGGGACTCAGAGTAGGAGTTAAGACAAAAAATGCAAAAAGAATTTTAAAAAATTTGACTTTTTAATAATTTTATCATGAAATGTAATCTTTTTAACTTTTATTTTTAAATATAAGCTAAAAATAATTTTCTGAAATGTTAGAGCGAAACGGACAAAACGATTCTGACCAGAAAGACCAGAAGAACCGTCCAGAACCTTAAATCTTTTATGTTAATAAATGTTTACATGTGAGAAAAACAGGAGTAAACTTCTGCCAAAAACATTCATCTCATAAATTTACTAGAAAAAAAGGAGATTTTTAAGTTTCAAAAGTAAAAAACATTTCGACTATTGACTCTCAATTGTTTTCTAGAAAATGTCAGAAATTTTCCTTGTAAATTATTTAAACTCAGAAATGTTCTTGTTTTTTCTAGAAAATAAACTGCAAAAATGTTTCTAGCAAAACTTTGATTATTCAAGCTTAGAAATGTCCTTGTTTTTTTGTTGTTGTTGTTTTAGAAAATTCCTGAGTTTAATTTCTAAATTTCTAAAAACAAATCCAGGTTCTGAGTTTTTCTAGAAATCTCAAAGTTTCAGATTTTTTGTCAGACATTTCTCCTTTTCTCTATCTGCCCTAATAAACAGTCTAAAAATACAAACAAGAACAGATTTGTTGGCATAAAGTTGATCAAAAAGCCTTCAAGTTATTGTTTCTCTCACGGAAATGAGATTTTTATTCCAAATCAATCACATTTTCAGAACCAGCTCGTCCTCAGGTCAGATCTGGCAGCAACATATTTGACAAGCAAATAATATGTTAATCTGTTCGCCTGGGCCCGGGAGCCGCGCACTGACTGCTGCTGCTGTGGACGTCGTTTGGCGCAGTGCTGCTCAGCCCTCAGCAAACTGCGCTCCGTGCGGGTGAAGCTGTTTGTCTTGGTGGGGCGTTTCTCTGCTGCTGCGCGGTTCCGACCTGCTCCGCTACACAAAGGATGAAGGATCCGGGCCAGAGCGATGCGCCCAGCATGGCTCTCCTCCGGCACATCGGGACCTGCCTGCCCTTCTTCCTGCTCGCCGTGACCTTTGACATCCTGGGCCTGGTTCTGCTGTTCGTCGGGATCTTCGGCGACCTGCGCGTCGGCGGGCTCTTCTACGGAGACTTCTTGATCTACTCGGGCTCCCTCATCATCTTCGCCAGCCTGGCCTGCTGGCTCATGTGGTACGTGGGCAACATCCGGGTGTCGGAGTACGAGGGGCAGAAGAGGAACAGCATCGCGCTGCTGGCCAGGAAGATCTCGGAGAGGCTGAGCCAGAAGATGAGCGGGGAGGACTGCGTGAAGTGCGTGGACGAGGCCGAGGACCGCAGCCATGCGGGGTCTCTCCGGCTGAAACCGGGCAAGGTGACGTGGGGCAAATCCACGGCGTACGTGAACGAGGGCTACGACGGCTCCACGGGCGGCGCTGACGGGGAGCAGCCCGTGGACTGATCGGCTCGGTTCGGATCCAATTGTTGAATTCTGCTCAAACTTTCAGGTTTAGAAGTTAAACTTCCAGCTTTCATAATGTCTCATATTTCAAAAACAATCTGCAATTATTATTTCAAGTGTGTTAATGTTTTAACTAGACCCTTTGTACTGAACTGATTCTGATTATTTATTAGAAAATAATCGATATGTCATCCAGCATTTTATCATTATATTATAGCAGATTAATTAATGTAGCTGTGAAAGCAGAAGACTGAAGCTGCATGCTTGCAGGTAAAGATTAGGGTGATGGTACAGAGTCTGTCCGCAGCTCCTCAGTGAATCAGAACATTTTTTAGTTTCATTTCTTCACTGGTTTTCAAATGTATATAAGAGCAGATTATATTCTAAATTAATATCCATTTTATTTAGTTTTATTATATTTTAGATCAGACATTTCTTGGTTGACAAACATTAAATATAAATCTGTCAATAATTATGGATTATTCTTTTCAAACATTTGGTTCATCAGCTAATATTTCAGTTTATTTAAGTGAAATGATTGTTCTGTTCATATCTTTGTGCTTAAAGAACCAACCGACTCACTGAACGCAAAACGCAACTTCAGTCAGATTCAGTGGTGTAAAGATAAACTCTCAGGATTATGAGAGCAGGAGGAAATGTCACTGACAGAATGTGCCGTTTTCATGTGTTTCTGCCCAGTCATGCTTCCTGCTGGCTGCTGGTCAGACTGGTTTGACTTCTTGGTGAGCTTTTGTTTGTTGTGGTATTAAAATCCTCCAACGCCTCAGACAAACGATCCCACCTGAAGGAAACGGCACAATCACACAAATTCCAGCTTCCTGTAACCAGAGCAGAGACGTTGTTGTAGCCCTCCATGTGTGACGCATCACTTCCTGTTGGCCAGTCAGGAGGGACGGAGGCGGCGGTCAAACAAGCTGAGAACTTTCCAAGATGTCCAAGATCTGTTGCAAAATCTCAAATCAATAAAAATCACTTTGCAAAGACTCCATTTGACCAACCTGCTGGGTTTTTCCTGTCAGAGGTTCTGATGGCCACCAGGTTCCTGGTTCAGACGCAGAGTCAGGCATGCAGGGAGAAACCGGGCCGTCAGCTGGCGGTACGGCCCGTCGATCCGGTACCGGTCCTGCCACTGACACTCAGCTATGACAGAAATGTAAGGCGTGCTTTCAGTGAATAACAATCAGCAGTTTTCTGGAGTGACCGGCTCTGGGTCCCGTCACTCCGCCAGCAGACACCCAGCCGTCCGCACCGGCGCCGCCGGCCCAAACATGGAGCAGGGAAAGTGCACCGCCTTCTTCATCGGCCTGGCCATCTTCCTGGACCTGGTCGGCCTCCTGCTGCTCCTCATCGGCATCTTCGCTCCGCTGCCCTACTGGGACTTCTTCGTCCTGTCCGGGCCGCTGCTCATCTTCCTCAGCCTGGTTCTGTGGATATTCTGGTACCTGGGGAATCTCACCGTCTCCGAGGAGGAGCTCAACCTCCGAAAGCCGGACATCCTGTGACCTCCCGGCCCAGATGAGGGCAGATCGGGTCAGATCAGGTCAGATCGGGTCAGATCAGGGCAGATCGGGTCAGATCAGGGCAGATCGGGTCAGATCAGGGCAGATCGGGTCCAATCGGGTCGGATCAGGTCTGAGGTGTCAACATGAGGAGAGAATGGACTGATCCACATGAAGCAGCCTGGGAATCAGGATTGATCTCTCTGGAGCCTGACTGAAGGAAGTGGGATTAAACCTGAACTCTTGTTTCTGGACCAGGAACCAGAACCAGCATTCCGTCCAACTGGACCTCCATGAAAACAACTTCTACTGCACTTCTATCAGCCGGACGCTTTAAAGAACTGAGCCTGGTTGTGTTTCTGATCCACATGTTGTCAGTTTGGGTTTAATTTCAGCAAATCTTTGCACATTTATGTATGAAGGACAATATTCTGAAATGAGCGACTAAAAGTGCTTTTAAATGACTTGTGTGTGTTTCCTTTGTGACGCCGTTTCTCTGACCCAAACCAGCCCGACTGGATCTGCTGCTCGCTTTGTTGAGCTAAATTTAGCGACGTCAAACCGCAGAAGCATTTCCATCAGCTCCACCTACACTGCAAAACAACAACTTCTGGTTCTAAGTGAAATAATCTGCTGGTGGAACCAGACGTTCCTCCCAGATTATAATTCAGAATTATATTCCGAGTCCCATGAAAGTGACGGTTTTTCAAACAGAAATCATCTTTAACTGAGTTTATTATTTTTGGAAGGTGACAATATTATATTTTATATTATATAATAACTTAAAATGTGTGAAAAATGTTTTGTTCGATTATTGAAGGAATTAAACAAGATCCTGTTTCTTGCTGAAAAGTTACTTAGTGAATTTTAATTTTAAGTGTACTAAAATATCTAAACTAAAAACCAGTGTTGTGAAGTAACGAAGTACAAATACTTCGTTACTGTACTTAAGTACAATTTTCGTGTATCTGTACTTTACTTAAGTAGCTTTAATAATGGATACTTTCGACTTTTACTCCACTACATTTTACAGTAAGTATCTGTACTTTCTACTTCACTACATTT
>CAEFZX010028547.1:0-15000 GCA_903066825.1 Alfaro cultratus
CCCCCCCCTTTTCAAGCAGAAGACGGCATACGAGATGTGACCAAGTGACTGGAGTTCAGACGTGTGCTCTTCCGATCCCTCCATCCCTCTCTCCCTCCCTCCCTCCCTCTCTCTCTATCCCTCTCCCTCCCTCCCTCTCTCTCCATCCCTCTCCCTCTCCATCCCTCTCTCTCCCTCCATCCCTCTCTCTCCCTCCATCCCTCCCTCTCCATCCCTCCCTCTCTCCTTCCCTCCCTCTCTCCTTCCCTCCCTCTCTCCTTCCCTCCCTCTCCATCCCTCTCTCTCCCTCCATCCCTCCCTGCCCTCCCAGAGGAGCCCTCTGCTGACAGGCGTCTGCTCTGAACCCGTTAGCGCCGAGACCCTCTGATGTCCTGTGGGTTGGTGTGGAACAGGAAGGGGGTGTTTATCACACTTCCTGTCAGATCTGGACAAATGCTGGCAGATATTGTGTGCTTATGGATTAAATCCCTGGACGTTATAAAAGAGGCAGAGCGCCGTTTCTCCTGGTTCAAATGAAAAATCAGGAATATTTTATCCCTGAATGCTAAATAATACCTGGATTATCTGCAGCTTGTTTGGTGAATAAAACCAGAGTCGGCCTGACTGCTAAAAACAGATTTAATCACAGAAACATTTATTTCAGATGTAAAAACTACAGTAAAAGCGCTGAGGCTGTTTAGTTTTTATAACTTGCTCACAGCTCTCGCCTTGTTGTTTAGGCTAACATGCTAGCTGCTACGTAGCTATCAGTAATTTTTATGAGTTTCGTAACATTCAGCAGTTTGAATTTAAACCACTAAATAAAAGGAAATGTAGAAATGATGATAGTTTAGAAATGCCAACATGTAGCTAAAGTTAGCTTCCAAATCCTGAAATGTCTTAAAGCCGCTAAGCAAAGCGCCAGACCACACCTAGCTTGTATAATCTGCAGCAGATTTAGAGTGTCAAAGTATTTAAGTTTTTAGGTAGAGCAGATTAAAGATGATCAGGGTAGAGAATAATCTGGTGGAATTGCTCTTTAGCCGTTTCCGGAATCAGAAGCTGCAATTAGAAACTAACTTTAGCTTCATAATGCTAACCTGAAGGAGGGCGCTGCTAACGGTTAGAATCGGGATCAAAACGTTTTTCAAACTTATGAAAATGATGTAAGAATATTGAAATATTTTTTACAGTCACTTTAAACCTCACTCATTATCTTTTAGTTTGCTTTGACTTGGCGCTATCTAACTTTAGCTCTAGCTAATAGTGTCAGTTCTAGCTAATCCAGTAAACAGCAGATCACTAGCTGAGCATGCTAGTTTATTTCTATAATGTATGAAGGAAGGTTCACAGTTCGTAACTTCAGCCTCGACTTCTTGAGTTTTGTTTACAGATTCACTGTAACGAATGTAATTATGATTTTATTTTTATGAATCATGAAGCATCTCTTAGGTCAACAGAAAAATCCCAACACATTTAAGGCGACGTTGAACATCGTCCTTCTAGGAAGAGCTCTGGTGTGGAGCGGAGGAATACCTGGAAAGAGTCTAATCTCATTTAAACGATTGTTTATTAGGTGGTAACTGAGACGCATCTGCTGCCAACACACACACACACACACACACACACACACACACACACACCATCTGTGTGTGTGTTGGATGTCCGTGACCAATCGGGACAGAAGCCACAGGCTTTCCAACTGCCGCCCCCCTGAGACGGAGCGGCCGGTTTGTCCCCCCGGCTGACAGATTGGGAGTTTATGGCTGTTAACAGACCGAGGGGGGGTGGGGGGGGTTACTCCTCATCATCAGTCATCCCCAGACCTTCCTCCTCCTCCTCCTCCTCCTCCTGCTGCTGCTTTAGGGAACCAACGGGGAGCGGCTGGCAGACGAAGGTCAACGCCGTGACCCCGCCCCAACAAAGCAGAGAGAGAGAGTGTGTGTACTTTTAAAGGGGTGAATGACGAGGTCAGAGGTCAACAACATGTTGACCTGGGGTGGAGGCTCCTGTTAGGAGACGAGGAAACAAGTGGATCCCTCTAACGAGCAATCGAACTCGTTAATAACACACAGTGCGACCTTTGACCCCACTCATGTTGCAGACTGTGGGGATAAACCTTTCCCTGTGATTCTCCTAAATCGCCGTTTGCTGCAGAAGCGTTTTGTCTGAAGCCGGCGGCGGGTCGAGTGGCGAGCAGCGTGAGGACAAAGGAGGCGCGCAGGTGTTGACATTTTTCCAGCAGCGAAGATCAGAGCAGCGAACGGATCAGAGAGAAGAGGCGGCTGCACACAAAGAGAACATGATACTGTTCTGCTTCCACTCATCACAACTTTGATGGTTTAAAAAAACAGTCAAAAAATAATCAAACTAAAAAGAATCATCACCTGAAAGAGTTCAAATAAAGGCTAGAATACACAGAAAATGGAGAAAGATAAACTTTAAATATTAAAAATGATTCCACACATGATGACTTCAGTTACAAAACCAACCTGAAAATATTAAGTTATTTGTTAACTTTTGACTCTTTTGGTTCAGTTTCTGTGTTGGATTACAACCAGAACCCGTCGGGCAACATGAAGTAGGCTCAAAGATCTCGAAAAGCAACACATCATGTCTAGATCTAACACTCTGAAGACCTTGCTGAAGGTCAGAGGTCATGATTCAACAAAGAGTTCCAAGACCAGAACCACCACTGATCCAAAAGAACAAAACAAAACTTGCGATCTGAAACACTTCTGAGAAAATCTTCAGTGGATCTTACAGCATTTCAGATAAACAACAGACCTACAATAGGTCAAAGGTCATCCACAGTAATGTCAAGTCTGTATTCCAACCTGATAGTTTGGTAAATTTGGTTCTATTGGACCCAGAACTCCATCATCTGCTCCACCTCCAGCTGCTGTGGCTCTGAGTCAAACCAACCTCTTCCCCTCCTGGCCTGTGGGGGCGCTGCACCAAGAACCACTGAAGGAAACCACACAAAACCTCTGAAGACACTGAGAGCAACTTCCTTCTTCACCAGATGGAAACAAGATGGAGGATCGGATTTTAGCGTGTGGAGGATTTGTTGAGCCATTTCTCCAGCTAGCGCTAGGCTAACATGTTTGTTTTGGTTGTATTTACCCAGAATGCCCTGTTCTGCAGTCCACTTCCTGCTTTTGGAGCAGTCTCTGGTCCGGTTGGTGTTCACATATGGATTCAAACCGAACCAGAGTTCACCTCAACCGAACCCAGACCGAGGTTTGAAGGACCAGAGTTAGCTTAGCATTCACACCTCACCAACAGAACCGAACCGGATTTTCTCAGCCAATGGACTGGAGTTGGACTAAAGTGGCGTAAACAGCCCTGGTGAGAATGCACTTTAAAAAACTCCAGGAATTCCCAGACTAAATAAACGAGTTGTTTCCATTTATCTACTAAACCAGAACCCAGTGATGAGACCTGATGGTTCTGATCCGTAGAATAGGATGAGACAAGATGTGGGGTTTTTTGAGTCCAGGAAACGATCTATGATCCAAACTGATCAATCTGGACGGATGGACATTAATCTATATTCATGGATTAGAACCAGAAGAAGCAACCCGGGTCTCTGAAGGTTCTGCACCAACCACTAATAATCAACGACAAACACCCCAAGGCTTCCGGGTTAAATTTAGCCTCCATGTTTAGTCACCAGTGTGTGTGCGCGTGTGTGTGTATGTGTATGTGTGTGTGTGTGTGTGCGCGTGTGTATGTGTGTGTGTGTGTGTGTGTGTGTGCGTGTGTGTGTGTGTGTGTGTGTGGATGTCAATCAGAGCAACCGGAGCGTAAAGACGGAGGAGGGGTAACGCCTTCGGGAGAGATGAAGAGCCCGGCTCTCCATCCTTCCTGCTGGTTTTCCTCCTAAATCTTCCCTTTCAGAAGCTTTTCTTCCATGTTTTATTGAAAAACAGTTAAATCAGACATTTAAATAAAAAGCAGACTGTTTTCCCTTCGGTTCATCCCTGCAGCTGCTTGGAACAGACGGTTTGATTCCAGGTAAACCGGCTGATCTTCAGCTGAATATTAACAGCCACCCTGCAGCAGCCGTTCGGAGGTCAACTCCACCGCCATCCTGCAGGGCATTATGGGTAGGCCCGGGCAGCAACACTCAGCTGACAACTCTCTCTGGACTTGTTAGTGTGTGAGGGTGTGTAGGTGTGTGTGAGCCTTCAGCACCAAACAACCAGACTCAACAGCGTTTCTGTCCAACCAGATCTAGAAGGCAAACCGTCTGATTCCTGCAGAAGCAGCACTGAGAATCACTGAAGATGTTACGGACTGAATCTAGAAAGGTTTTCTGAGCAGCTCCTGCTTCTAGAAGCAGAAAGCTGCTTCACTCAGTCACACCTTCCAGGAGGAACAAAGACTGAATCTCAGAACGTTAGCCGTTCCCTCAATGATTGGACCTTTTTTCTTTATGGTTGTTACTGATGTTGCAGTACAGTACTGAAAACATCCTGCTGGTGTGATGCCAAACCAGCGGTTAGCGCAGCTAGCTAGAAAGCTAGCTCAAGAACAGCTAGCTAGAAAGCTAGCTGCACTAACCGTAACAACATGCTAAACCGCTACACCAACACCATGTTTAGTTCAAGCTAGCGCTAAAGCGCTAAACCAACACCATGTTTAGCTCAAGCTAGCGCTAAAGCGCTACACCAACACCATCTTTAGCTCCAGCTAGCACTGAAGCGCTACACCAACACCATGTTTAGCTCAAGCTAGCGCTAAAGCGCTACACCAACAATATATTTAGTTCAAGCTAACACTAAAGCGCTACACCAACACCATCTTTAGCTCCAGCTAGCGCTGAAGCGCTACACCAACACCATGTTTAGCTCAAGCTAGCGCTAAAGCGCTACACCAACAATATATTTAGTTCAAGCTAACACTAAAGCGCTACACCAACACCATCTTTAGCTCCAGCTAGCGCTGAAGCGCTACACCAACACCATGTTTAGTTCAAGCTAGCGCTAAAGCGCTACACCAACAGTGTATTTAGGCTGAGTGGATTCCCACCATCTGTAAATGTCTCAACATGTTCTCCAACAGTGTAGCGCCCTCAACAGGGTTAAATTTGTTACTCCACATTTACCGGTGCAGCTTCCGCTTCAGGAAGTGATTCTTTGTTTTGGAGAATAAAAAAGATCAAATTAATTTTAGAAATGAAAAGATTCTTTGCTTACTGCTGCAAAAAAATCACACAAAAACATTTTTTAAAAAGATTTTTCTTGACTGAACCAAAAATGTACCAAACTGTGATTTCTGCGTACTGTTAAACCCCATTCTGCTTAAAGGTGAGTTTTATTTCTGACTTTCTAACAGAATGATGAGTAAATATGTAAAAATATCCAGAAATGTTATGATTTATCCTCCTTCCACCTCCACAGGTCCAGTTTCTCCACCCACTACCAGAGGACTTCCTGTTTCCTGTCCAATCACAGCCCAGCATGCAGAGGAACGCGCCCTTTAACTGATCAGTTTGGGTTAATTAAATGAAATCTGCTTAAAATGGTATTGAGGGAAATGATGATAGGGATTAAATGATGATTACAGAGTCTAGTCTCTATCTGTGATGTAAATGAAAGTAGATTTAGCAGATCCTCATTCAGGCCGTGAATCCGACAGGAAACAGACGTAACGACCCGCTAATTAATTCACATATTGATTTTTAATAGCAGCTATGATTGAGCAGTGAGAGCAAACAGGATGTGAAATAATCTGCAGGATGTTGAAAAGCGATAACGACGCCATGATGAAGCCTCGGCGTAACGACCGATCTACCGGTCCTGATGAGGGTCAGCGTGGAGAAACGCTCGCCGCTCTGATCCGAAATAACGAGGAAATAATGGAGGCGAATCCCAGAGTGCGTATAAATCCTGATTGGCCTGCAGGGCCGAGTCAGCTGCTGAAACCAGATTAAAGTAAAAACACGACTTTCACTCCGTTCATCCATAAATGTCTTTAAAATCTCCTGAGTCTTCCTCAGGACAATCTGATAAATTCAACCATCTGAAAGTTTAACAGCTTCAATAGTTTCTGTATTTAAGATGCAGACGGTTTGAGCCGGAACCAAATGGGTCAAATGCCTTCCAGCCTTCACAAACATCAGAGATTAAATTAGTGTCCAACTGTCTAATCGTTTCAGACATTACAAACACATTTTAAAATGCTGAATAGTTTTATTTAAAGCACAAAAAACAAAATGAAGCTGGATGTTTTACTCAGTGAACATGAGGAATTATTAGTTGGATCTATAAAGCAAAAAATAAATCTATTAAGAGAAGACTGATTCACCTGTTAGGTTTAGAGTCGCTAAAGTCACCAATAGGGCTGTAAAGGTCACTAAAAGGGCAGTAAAGGTCACTAAAAGGGTGGTTAAGGTCACTATTAGGGTGGTTAAGGTCACTATTAGGGTGGTTAAGGTCACTAAAAGGGCAGTTGAGGTCACTATTAGGGTGGTTAAGGTCACTATTAGGGTGGTTAAGGTCACTATTAGGGTGATTAAGGTCACTAAAAGAGCAGTTAAGGTCACTATTAGGGTGGTTAAGGTCACTATTAGGGTGGTTAAGGTCACTAAAAGGGCAGTTAAGGTCATTATTAGGGTGGTTAAGGTCACTATTAGGGCAGTTAAGGTCACTATTAGGGTGGTTAAGGTCACTATTAGGGCAGTTAAGGTCACTATTAGGGTGATTAAGGTCACTAAAAGAGCAGTTAAGGTCACTATTAGGGTGGTTAAGGTCACTATTAGGGTGGTTAAGGTCACTAAAAGAGCAGTTAAGGTCACTATTAGGATGGTTAAGGTCACTAAAATGAGCACTGATGCCATTAAAAGCTCCTCAAAAAGTGTGCAACCCATCACAGGTTCTAGTCCTGGTCTCTCACACAGCCCGCTTTCCTATCTGACCACAATTAAATAAAGGCTACTCGAGCCAAGAAAATACCTTCAAAAAACATCCTGTGAAGGTCAACAATAGGGCCGTTAGGGTCACTTATAGAGTTGTTTTAAGAGAATTGACACCTGCGTACTAAAACTGCTGCTATAAACAACAACCATGGCTGGTAAATAAATAAAAAGAAATACTTTGTCAGAGTGTAATTATTATTATTATTATTACCCAACTTATCAGGAACATCTGACTTCATCCTTCCTATTGTGAAGACGCGCAGCATTTAAATAAATTTTCAATATTCATTTACGTTCTGAATGATAATCACAGAAAATGTTCAGTAATGTTGTGTGAACTTGGTCTGCGGCTCGTTTCACACTCGGCTGCTTTGTTGTGAACCGTAACAGAAGAAATAATTTGCCTCATTTCTTCCCCAGTAGATTTTATTAATGAACCTTTCTCACAAACAAACCAGCTGAATTTACTCTGTGCTGCGTTTCGTTCTGTGATGTTTGGGTCGGTTCTGGTTCCGGCGCTCCATCAAAGCCCATCAGTCATATTTAGGCCATGAAGAATCGATTTCCTGCCCTGGAATGCTTCAGTAACACAAACCCAGTTATTTGTGTTTGTGTGATGGATCATATTAACCGCAGCGCTGTCAGTGTGTCATTATGTTTGTTCTGTGTGTGTGTGTGTGTGTGTGTGTGTGTGAGCTGTATGTAGGTCAGGAGCTGGCAGGGAAACCTGGGATTCCTGCGAAGTGGAACCGTCTGGTTCCTTCATGTTCGGGTCGCACTCGCCTGTCGGCCCACCTAGACACCGACTCGTTAGGCTAATTAGTGGGATTAATGCAGGGGGGGGAACAGATGGGGCGGTAACCGCGGCAACCTGTCGGCGCCGGCCTCACACCTGCAGAGTCAGCAGAAGCAGCAGCAGCTGGGAGTACTGGGAGGTTCTGCTGGTCCCAGTCTACCCACAGTGGACATTATTTTACTTCCATATATTGAGCCTCTTAGTCAGTAAATAATCCCTGATTACAGAGAAATGATGTGTAATAATCCATATGTGGTCATTTCCAGTAGAATAACTGGATGTAATAAGAGTTTAAATGAAGTTCATGTCTCCAGGTTTTATTCGTCTCCTTCCTCCTCCTCTTCCTCTTCCTCAGGAACAAACTGAGGAAACGTTTCTAACCTCCAGAAGGAGAACGTTTTCCTCATCTCTAACCCACTGCAAACGTTCATCACGAGCAACCAGAGCCGTTCACCGGAGCCGTTCACCGGACCCGGCCGCCCACAGCCCGCCTGGAACCAGCTGCAGATGTTCCGGTCTGTGTTTATCCATCGTTAATGTCCAAAGGTGGATTTCATTGGCTAATTGGAAGTGACACCATCAGAACCGCTGAAGGAATCGATATGACAAGAGGAGACGAAGAGGACGGACGTCTCACTGGGACAATGTCTCCAGGAAACAAATCAGAGACGCTTTATTATTCAACAAATTACACTTTTAACCACAATATTAACCCAAAACGTATGTAATTATGATGTGACTGAAAATAAAGTAACCAATCAGCAGCTACTGTCCAAATTTACTGTCATTCTGTTCCACAAACACAACAAGCTGCTTTAATTCAACAGAACATTAAATGGATTTATGAGACGTGAAAAAGTGTTTTATTTTTATAAGAATTCAAACATTATGAGCAAAACCAGGAAAAGCTCCATATCTTTCCTCCAGCAGTGGAAACAGACATGTCCGCTCAGACGGATCAAGGTGAATATTTGAAGCGGGAACATCAGCAGAACGGGTCGGGATGTTCTGAGTTTGATCTGCAGATGTTGTCGCATCAGAACCAACAGAACCAGCATCAGTGTAACCTCGGCTCTGATGCGTTAAAGGGAACCAATCGGATTGAACCGTGATCATCAGCGGCCTTTTTTCTCCTCGTTTGAGCCAATCAGAACCGGCTGGATGAATTACGGCGCTCGGCCCGGACCTGACGGCGGTTCAGGGCCGTTTCTCTTCTGCTCCACATCCCTCCTGACGCTAACGAGAACCACCAGGTCCAGCGTGGCGGCGCAGCGCCATGAAGCTGACAGCGACTTGAACAAACAATCACTTTCCTCCAGATTTTAACTGAAGCTCCTGAACGGCTTCCAACAGAAACACAGAGGAACGGAGGCCGACCTGCAGCTTAACGATCCGGTAACCAGGAAACAATCAGAGGGTTTGATTAATGTCCTCCTGCTGCAGTCTGTACTGCAGCGGCTCTAAAGAAGCCTCTGGCTGAAGACACTGACAAAGAGAAAGCTCATAATTTTATGGATCGAAGCAAATGACTGTCTGTCCAACTAAGACCACAATCTGCGTTTCTATTAATGGTATAAAAGCTGAAATAAAATAAATAAATCTGCTTAATGGAAATTTAACAAAAAGCCACGTTTTTTGATAAAAAGGTTTTGCACTATTATGAGGTCAGGTTTCTTTCAGCTGTTTGAAATAGATGGATTTCCCAGAACTACAATGGAAACAAATATCGAATCACGAGTCACATGACCAACAGTCGGACGTTACTACAGGTGGAAACGCCGAAGAAGACGACAGGAAGTGGTCAGATGGTTCGGTTCGCTCAGTTCATAAAACGTTGTGTCCATAGCTCTAATATAAAATGGCCGACTACAATTTCCCCAAATCGCTGCTTTCATAGCTGCTCCCAAATAGGCGGAGCTTGTTACTGCAACACCTGAAAAAGATGCTAAGGTGTCCTCTGATTGGCTGACAGACGATGAACACTGAACTATAGAAACGGCTCATATAGCTGTTTACATCCATCACATCACGTGAACAAGCTTATTGAAATTGTGTTGTTTTCACATTAGCAGAATATAGATTTTTAAACTTACAGTTTTACTCAGAAATGGATCAACTTCCAGCACGATATGGAAGTGGTTTCATTGGATTTGATGGAGAGAAAAAACAGCATTCAGGCTAAATTTAATGCTAATTTAGTTTAGCGTTTTGTCTACACTGCAAAAACAAAATCCTACCAAGTATTTTTGTCTAGTTTCTAGTGCAAATTTCTTAGTAAACTTAAAATAAGACAAAACTTACTAGCAGGATATAGAGGCTTGTTGTAATATTGATGAAAACAGACTTGTTCCACTGGCAGACTATTTAAATTATGAGACATTTTTCCCATGTTATAAGTAAATTTATCTGCCAATACAACAAGTACTTATTTAAAACAAGCCTCTATATCTTGTTGAAAAGTCACTTTTAAGTTATTTTTCTTATTTCAAGTCTACTAAAATATTTGCATTAGAAATTGGACTAAAAATACTTGGTCAGATTTTGTGTTTTTACAGTGCAGTTGTGAAGGTGAACATTAAACATTTGCAATTAGCCGGGATGTGGAAGAACAAGCGAGTGCTGCTTGAGTGAGACTCTGACAGCCTTGAACTGGAAACGACTCAGTTCAGATATTTACATAACGTCCTGTAGCTCCACAGTTTTACTGCTGCTGCTTATTCAGTTTAATTCAAAACCTATTAAAGCTCATTAATTCAGAGCTTTTTCAGCACAAATATAGTGACGAGTTCCAGGGTCAGCACAGGATCCACTAATTTCACAGAGATTGGTTCAGAGAACCGCAGAAAGAACAAAGCAGTGAGGAAGAGGAGGGGGAAAAGTTCATCCTCTTCCTCCCTCTCTCTCTTTTTCCACCGTCTCCGCCTATGTCCCTCGCCCTCTGGTGCAGTCCCGGTGATATATGGCCGCCATCAGCAAAAATAATGGCTCGTCTGCCCGTAATCTTTTATTTCTCTGCAAGGCTGAGGGGAGGAAGCAGGGAGGGAGGAAACAGGAGCAGGGAGTTGGTAAGCAGAGGTGGAGGAAGATTCTTAGATATGTGGATGATGAGGAGGAGGAAAATGAGCCAGGAGGAAGATTCTTTACCTTAAAGGTCTGATTAGGAGCAAAACAGATTTCTGAAGGATAAACCAGGTTTAAGCAGCAGAAAGTCACAAATCCGAAACTTTTCCAGTTCAATTAATATTTTTACCATAACATGTTTGTAATGAAAAATAAGTAAAAATTTGGAAGAGAAAACTTTTTAAAACGTGACGAAGAAAAAATTGGAGGATATTTAGGTTAAAGAAACGTTGCAGTAGTTATAATGGTCAGTGATTTCTTTTAAACCATTAAACAACCTTTTCTCTCAGTTTTATATGTTCATATGTAACTACAAGTTAAGTTATGCTACATAAACATGCTAAAGTTAGCTTAGCACAAAAACATCTACAACGGGGAGGAGAGCAACTAATATAACATGACATTCACATTTACATGGAAGGAAAAGCCCTTTTTTCTGCACACATCCGACTTTTTCACAGCAGTCTGAACGTCCCGATCCGAAGTTTCAACCCAACAAAAAAAATCGGATTTCTACCATTTCCTGTGGTGCTAAAACTTATCTCATTGTTTTCAAACCATGTGAAGTCAGAACGGCCATTTTATCTGACTTTTACGATCGATTTGAGACATGCATCATTATTCTGCACCAGGAGAAGCAAGATGCAGTAAATCTGGACGTAAACGAAGGCCCAAGCTAGCAGTGCTAAAGCTATTACACTGAGATAATGAAAAGAAGAGAAAAAAATTTAACAAATGTGACAAAAATGTAAAGAAAAGTAAAAGGCTAATTTTAATTTCTAAATTGTTAATATTTCAGGATTGAAAACTTCCCCAAAAATCTTTAAGATATTTTTAAGCTAGCTAGTTGGCCAGCTAGCTATCTATCTTAACTAGCATTATATGGTAATAAACAGACAGGATGTTACATTATGAGTAATTTGATAGTAGTTTCAAATCCTTGACGTTAGCTAGCCAGATTAGCATGCTAGTTATTTAATATATATTTAGCCTTCGAGGCTCTTTCAACCCGTCGCTTCGTATTTTATTACAAATGCAACAACTGAACTGGCCAGGAATAAAACAGCTGTGACTGTTTTATTGTTTAAATGTGGACATATTTTGTTTTTAATGAAATACAAAACTCGCTACAAGAAAAGAGATCCCTGGCTTATTTCAATATTTTAAATGTAAAAGTATAAAGTGTTTAGCTCAAACAGCTAGCATCGCTAGCATTAGCCACTGTTTAACTTTATCTTTTCTTAGCTTTTTTCATCATCTTACAATCCTGTGACCATTTTGTCGTTAGTAGAAAACAACTTTGGACTTTAGAAAAAACCTAAATGTAGCGTAACATGTGGAGCTTCCTGTATCTTCCTTTAAACACGTTCAGCTTTGTGTTATTCCGTACATTCGGCTTTATGGAGTCTCATTCTCTGCATGTAACAGACATATTGAACCTAAATTTGCTGTCGAGGATTCAGTCCATCTCTGCTGACATCTTTCCCATTAGCCTGTGAATTTCACAGATTAAAGACGCGGCTCTGTGGGATTAAGTGTAAAATGTATTGACCAGCTTAAGCAGCAGCAAACAAATCACAGAAAGCTGTGATCCTCTGAGATGAAGCTGTTACATTGCATACATTTTGTTACTCTTCCAGACCTATAAAGCATTTCATGGCCCTTTGTGTCCTGCTTTACAGTCAATATCTGATTAAAAGTTTTCATTATTGGTACTTTATTGCTAAAGCACTCAAGTTTAAATGAAAAAAGAAAAATGTAATGAAAAAGTAGACTTATTTCAAGTATGAAGTTTTTATGTCAAACGCTGAATAGCTAGCAACAAATCTTAGCTTGTGTCAGCTAGCATTCAGTGACGTTAGGTAACTAATTAAAGCTTATAAAAATATAACAGAAAGATAAAATATATATATTTAATAAGGTCCCATGTTTTAAATTAATTAAATGTTTTGTTTGGTTAACCTCTCTTTTCTGATTAAAATTGAAAATCGTGTATGATCTTACCTTTATTTAATATTCATTCTGTTGTTTAAACGATAACAAAACGTCCTTGTTTCTCATTTCCCCTTATTTTCAAATATGTGGCAGCCAAAGAAAGAGACTTGACTGCTTCTGTTCGTCTATTTTTCCCTCCAACTGTCTTAGTTCTTTTCAAAGCGTAGAAGAAGAGAACCAGTAGAAGAAGAGAACCAGTAGAAGAAGAGAACCAGTAGAAGAGGAGAACCAGTAGAAGAAGAGCACCAGTAGAAGAAGAGCACCAGTAGAAGAAGAGCACCGAAGAGCACCAGTAGAAGAAGAAGAGCACCAGTAGAAGAAGAAGAGCACCAGTAGAAGAAGAAGAGCACCAGTAGAAGAAGAAGAGCACCAGTAGAAGAAGAGCACCAGTAGAAGAAGAGCACCAGTAGAAGAAGAGCACCAGTAGAAGAAGAGCACCTGTAACTCGCACCTGTAGCTGGTTGAGTAGCTCGTTGAGTAGCTCGTTGTGTAGCTCGTCGTGTAGCTCGTTGTGTAACTCGTTGTGTAGGTCGTTGAGTAGCTCGTTGTGTGACTCGTCGTGTAGCTCGTCGTGTAGCTGGTCGTGTAGCTCGTTGTGTAACTCGTAGCTTGTTGTGTAACTCGTTGTGTAGCTCGTTGAGTAGCTCGTTGTGTAGCTCGTTGAGTAGCTCGTTGTGTAGCTCGTTGAGTAGCTCGTTGTGTAACTCGTTGTGTAGCTCGTTGAGTAGCTTGTTGTGTAACTCGTTGTGTAGCTCGTTGAGTAGCTCGTTGTGTAGGTCGTTGTGTAGCTCGTTGTGTGACTCGTCGTGTAGCTCGTCGTGTAGCTGGTCGTGTAGCTCGTTGTGTAACTCGTAGCTTGTTGTGTAACTCGTTGTGTAGCTCGTTGAGTAGCTCGTTGTGTAGCTCGTTGAGTAGCTCGTTGTGTAGCTCGTTGAGTAGCTCGTTGTGTAGCTCGTTGAGTAACGGTACTTTCTGCCTCAGAAAGACCAAATGTGTCACAAACATTTACTGAATGTGTCCAACACACAGAGGAACGACAACATATGAAGAAAATGTGTCATTAAACAAGTAACTTGGCGATATAAAGACAGGAACCAATGGGCATGATTCATTCAGTGGTGTGATACAGCGCCCCCAGAGGTGAGGCACTGCACTGCCTCGCCTTTTTTCATGTATTTCAACAAGTAATGCGTAATTAACTGTTTGACCATAAACCTGTTGAAATTACCAACAAGAAAAACAATTTATAGAAAATTAAAGTGGAGAAATCAATTTTAGGGTTAGGTTGTCTGTTGGCACGGCGACTCTTTTGGTCTCATATGAAGTTCTAATTATTAAAACCCATTTAACATGTAACTACCCGTTCAATTACTAAACCAAACCAATTATTTAATTGCTGGAATTACTTATAAACTACATGACAGGCTTGACTTCTGGTCGTCTCAATCCAAAACGCGCTAGCGGAGTTTGAAGCCACTGAACTTGTTAACATGGCCTCCTTCGTTAAGGATCTCTCCGCTCGTTAAGCTTCTCCTTCCTAACGAGCCGTGTTGGTGACCTTGGAGTTGTCTGTTGGCACGGCGACCTAACGAGCGCGCTCAGAGCGTCCTGTCAGCATATGGAGGCGTCCTGGATGAGGACTGAGGCTCAGCAGGAGGAGATGGACTCCGTCCAGAGGGAGACGTTGGCCCAGAAGGAAAAGATTCCCCAACAATCCAAACCTTTCCTTTGGAACAGTTTTGGTTTTCCCAATGGGAAGCCATCTTGGATCTTAACAAGAACAGTTTCATTATCGTTCGTATAGAGAAGCTGAGTGAAAAATGTCTGTGCATTCGCCGTATGGTGAGCGTCCACACAAACACATAAACACACACACATACACACACAACACACACACTCAGGGAGGCGAGTATTGGCACCAGCAGCGGTGTTGTGGATAATTTGGTCAGATCTGGGAGAAGTGTTGCCAGCAACGAGAGCCGGGCCTGCAGAGACCAGACAGGAACTAATGACCTTCACACACACGTCTCACATCAACCATATGCTTCAGCAAAGTGTGTGTGTGTGTGTGTGTCACATATATACCAGGCCTGGGGAAGAATGTGAGGAGTTGAAACAGAGACAATAGCTGGAGTCAGAATAACGAGCTTTTTCCTGCGCAGATTAAATGGAGCCATGTTTGCTG
>CAEFZX010028547.1:17500-36786 GCA_903066825.1 Alfaro cultratus
CCCCCGCCTTGGTGTGATCAATACATCTTGTCAGGCAGTGGTTGATAGATTATTGATTGTAATCAGCCTGTCCTGTGTGTGAAGACGGCCTTTAATTCCTCTGCCAATCCGCCTCGGCGCTCATCTCTCATAGACACACAATTACCTCAAAGAACAGATTAAAACTTGGTTTTTAGTTCTGAATGTAGCGTTTTGTGTATGATTATAGATTTATATGATCAGCAGCAGCAGTGTTGGCGTGATTAAAGCTCAGCAGCTGCACTTCAGCCTGAGATGCATCACAAATCAAACATGAAGTCCATTCATTTAATCCTGCAGGGCCTGAACCAGTCGATGGGTGAGAGGTGGGTCCAGTCTGGACCGGTCAGCGATCCATCACAGGACAACAGAGACGCTCAGGACGCCCGTCCACAGACATCCACACCTCAGGGGGATTCACACTCTGGCCAAAGTAAAGGCCAGATTCAACCCATAACCTTCTGGTTGCTAAGGAACAGAGCCAACAACCTGGTCTACTGAGGTCAGACAGGATGTTTCTCCATGCTATTGCTAATGTTAGCATGTTAATACCAATGGCAAAGGCAAAACAATGTTACTATGCTAATATTAGCGCTAATATGAGCAGAGCTAGTTATTAACACCAACGTCCATAGCACATTACTGTCCAATGTCAGTAATATGCAAATGTTAATATGCTAACATGTTTAAATCCAATATCCACAGCTAGTCAATAATATGCTAATGTTACAGCTAACATGTTTAACACCACAGCTAGTCCACAGTTAGCACTAACATGTTAACATCAATGCCCTTAGTTGGTTGGTAATATGCTAATGTTACTGCTAACATGTTTAAATCCAACATTTACAGCTAGTTAGTAGGATGCTGTTAGCACTAACATGTTAGCACTAACGTCCACAGCTAGTCATTGATAGTACGCTGTCATCATGGAGATATTAACATCCATGTCCAAAGCTAATCTTTAAAATGCTAACGGTTACATCACTATGTTAACTCAATTTACATGTTACTGTTAACATGTAAGTTGTTATCTAGCTATTCTCCATAGTTATTTATTTGTGAATTTGTGAAAACAGTACAGAAATTACTAAAGTATAAACCATAAATCCTCTTTTGTCAAGTTTAAACAATGAATATGTCAAATATTGAACATAAAAAGTGAGTCACATGGGTAAATGTAATAACTATGACTTAGATTAATATCATAGTATCTCTAGACCCTAAAGTTGTCGGTTAGCATCTTGATGCTAAAGTTAAGCATGTCGTACCACCTGTGAAGCACGGAGGTGGTGGGTTGATGATCTGGGCCTGAGTACCTTCCAGTTCCTGGGTGGGTCATGAACTGGTCCGTCTACCAGCCGACTGTAGAAATGTGAGGCCATCTGTCCGCCAGCGGAAGCTTGGACCGAACTGGGTCACCAACTGAACGACGACTGCAAACCGCCGCCGCAGAAAATCTGCAACTCTAAACCTTCAAATCCTTAAAGCACCACAAAGTCTTTTCATACAATCTTCCCCTGTCTTTGAGTCATTCTTCACTCTAAAGAATCATGCATGTTTATGAGATCTCATCTGAAATACTCGGATCTGTCCCTCGAGACACGAAAAATCCTTAAACCCCCCGATGTAATTCCTTCTGATGTAAGTATGAGGCTATAACCATAAATCTGCCGGACGGGCTGGCATCGAAACCATCAGACACGCACATCAGATATGATTGTTGAACTCCGCTGGAGCAAACGCAGAATAATAAATAACAAAATAAAAAGCTGATATATTCATGGACAGCCAGCGGAGGAGGGGGCTCCTTCACCTCGCCGGCCTTTAATAGACAGGCTGGTTTAATTCTTAGTCTCTCCAGAATCCATTAAAGTCAGTGTGGGATATCCATTACCATCTCATCAACAGTCTGCATTTACATAAACACGCATAATTACACAGCGCAGCAGAGTGGAATCAGAAGCTCTGATTATAGACGCGCTCTGTTTATTTATTTATTTACAGCTTCTTCGTCCAATCAGACGGCACTTTAAGGCTGGAGCTGATGACTGAGGCAGCGTCGAACCCCCAACCCCCAACACACACACACACACACACACACACACATCTCATTTCATCCTCCTCTCTCCTCACCTCTCTGGATATTCAATCTTCATTCGATGCTGCCACTGATGTGTGGAGAGCCCGAATGAGCTACAGGACGAGTGCGAACATGCGCCTGTGTGTCCTGAATATCAATGGCCCCGCTCCGCCCCCGGCTCCGCTTCCATTTAAACCGACCAGCGCCGCATCAGGCTGCAGACTGGGAGCTCCTTTAATCTGACACTAAACTCTCATTGTACCGGCCGTAACGGTTCGCGAAAAGGAAGAGCCGACAGAAACAGAACGGAAAGAATCATCTTATTCAGTTCAATTGAAAACACTTTAATAAACTAAATGTTATAGAGACATTGAAGGACCTCCAGTAGCAGTCAGTCTTACAACCAATCCGAGGAAGCCTCTGACTGAAGACCGGTACCAAACATCCGGGTACCAAAGACAATATTCCACAGTAACATGTTCTGGATGTTAGCTAGCTCTGCTAATCCACCTCCTTTGCTTTTGCTGCTCCTCTTTAAACCTCCACCTGATTTAAAGTCTGATCAGAAAGATGTTGGAGTAGGGGATCTGATCCTGCAGCCACGTGTTTGTTTTTTCTATCTTCTAGCGTCCTGTACGATGGAGGGAAGAGACGGTTTGAACCTCCTCCTGACTCACTCTGCCTCCTGTTCAACTCCTCTGGGATTCGGGGTCAAAGTTCAGGCGTTATTTAAAGCTTTTCAGATGCTAATCAGCTGATCCCAGTTGTAAAAACAATTCATTGTTCCCACGGTTGTGAATAATATTGACAGTATCCTGAACCAGAAGAAATAATTTTACAAACAGCAACGATTCAACCAGAAAAATGATAAATGAAAGAAAAATAACCAATCAGCGTTTCTCCAACATCCTGCCACCAGGTGGGGGCGCTATTCTGGAATATTTATGGATGGACGTATAAATACATGTACGCAGGGTAGATGTGCGTTCATCATAAACCAAATTTTCTATGCAATCTATAATAAAAAATAAAGAGTTAATGACGCTGATCATTCAGAACAGCTTCACCTTCAACCGAAACTTACTGAGCTGAAGATTTCCTTTGTTACATTTAAAGGATGTTTTCCACCTGATGGTCCGATTGACCCGGTTCTACTGGAACCAGAACATCTGCTCCACCTCAAGCTGCTGTGGCTCTGAGTCAAACCAACCAGTTCCTCTCCTGGCCTGTAGGGGCGCTGCACCAAGAACCACAGAAGGAAACCACACAAAACCCCTGAAGACACTGAGAGCAACTTCCTGCTTCACCAGATGGAAACAAGATGGAGGATCAGATTTTAGCGGTTGGAGGATTTGTTGAGCCATTTCTCTTGCTAGCGCTAGGCTAGCACGTTAGCTTTGGTTGTATTTACCCAGCATGCCCTGCGCTGTAGTCCAGTTCCTGCTTTTGGAGCGGTCTCGGGTCCACTTGGTGTTCACATATGGATTCAGACCGAACCAGAGTTCACTTCAACCAAACCCAGAGTGAGGTTTGGAGGACCAGAGGTCAGAGGTCGATCAGCATTCACACCTCACTGACCAAACCGGACTTTTTAAACAAACGGACTGGAGTTGAATTAAAGTGGACTGAACAGGATTGGTGGGAATGTATGTTAATTTTACATCAATATTTCTGAAAGTAAGTAGCTGCTTCCATGTGTGGCTCCAACTAAACTGTCATAACCTTTTATCATGTTTCCATCAGCCTAGTAAAACATTATGCGAACAGAAATCATTTGTTGGTCAAAATATAGAAAACTTGCTCTGATTTGATGTCAGACGGTAAGTCTAGGGGGTGTAAGTAAATATCTGGCTTCATTTCCGTATATAAAATGAGATTAACTACATTTTGATCAGATTTAATCAGTATATTTACGGTCTAATCCAGGCCAGGTGAAGTGCTTCAGCAGGTGTATCTCACACTGCTCCTGTCATGAGACTCGCTCTGGTCCAGACTTGGGCCAGTCCTTTAGATCTGGTCGGTTCCGGTCCAGTTCTGGAGTGGCTAAGCGGGGACGTCCTGACTCTCCTGATGCATATTAGCATAAACAGCAGCAGCAGCAGAATGGCTGCCATCCTCTGCAGCTGCATTAGCATCTCCTGTCCGCGTCCTTCAGAGGAGACGTTATTTACAGCCGCTCCCCTGCAGATTTATTATTCTGGACCGGTTCTGTCCTCCATCACGCCACCGTCAACGTTTGTCTCCAGTCCCTCCTTAACAAAACGTTCCCATAAACTGAGTCTGATTTCAGCAACACAGTTTGTTCTGCCAGTTTGCGTCTTAAAGAGAGCAGAAAATAATAAAATCATGTTTCATACAGAAAAGCCGAGGATAGTTCTGGTGAATTCAGTTTTAACTTCTCATCATTCAGATTGATTGAATTCATAAATTAATACCGACTCATAATTTTAAGCCGGGTTTATTCAGCTGTGAGTGTATTTTATCTCAGGTGGGTTATATTTATCAGTCATGTTGGCTCCGGCTGACAGTTTCTGGCATCTCAGCTCCATAAGCAGCTTTCTGTGCCGACTAAACAGACGCCAACTTGGCTTCGCACAGAAAGCCAGGAATGAGGCAACAAGCAGGAAAACACATGAGACCACACTTTTATAAGAAATCACTGGGATTTCTTAAATTGGCTGCTTCTTTATTCACATATTTCACCATCTATACCATTAAATTCCTCATTTCTTTATATTTCCAGAGAGAAAAAGAACAGTTGGATGACAAGTTTGAGTGAAACCAGAAATAAAAGAAGTGATCAGGATAAAGATTCAGCAGAAATCAGATCCTGACATTTAAATCGTCTTTCTGGTGTAAATCTTCAGTCCAGAACCGGAAAGAAAACAAACGTCATGAAAACACAACCGACACCGCTGCAGTTCAATGCCGTTCCAGAACAGAGCTAGCTAATGGGTGCTAGCCGCAGTGCTAACGGGTGCTAGCCGCAGTGCTAACGGGTGCTAGCCGCAGTGCTAACGGGTGCTAGCCGCAGAGCTAACGGGTGCTAGCCGCAGAGCTAACGGGTGCTAGCCGCAGTGCTAACGGGTGCTAGCCGCTGAGTTAACGGATGCTAGACGCAGAGCTAACGGGTGCTAAACGCAGAGCTAACAGATGGTAGCCACAGAGCTAACTGGTGCTAGCCACAGAGTTAACGGATGCTAAACGCAGAGTTAACGGATGCTAGCCACAGAGCTAACTGGTGCTAGCCACAGAGTTAATGGATGCTAGACGCAGAGCTAACTGGTGCTAGCCACAGAGTTAACGGATGCTAAAAGCAGAGTTAACGGATGCTAGCCACAGAGCTAACAGGTGCTAGCCGCAGAGTTAACAGATGCTAGATACAGAGCTAACGGGTGCTAGATGCAGAGTTAACGGGTGCAAGACGGAGAGCTAATGGGTGCTAGCCACAGAGTTAGCAGATGCTAGACGCAGAGCTAAAGGGTGCTAGCCTCAGAGTTAACGGATGCTAAACGCAGAGTTAACGGATGCTAGACGCAGAGCTAACGGGTGCTAGATGCAGAGATAATGGATGCTAAACGCAGAGCTAACGGATGCTAGCCACAGAGCTAACTGGTGCTAGCCACAGAGTTAACGGATGCTAGACGCAGAGCTAACTGGTGCTAGCCACAGAGTTAACGGATGCTAAACGCAGAGTTAACGGATGCTAGCCACAGAGCTAACTGGTGCTAGCTGCAGAGTTAACGGATGCTAGACGCAGAGCTAACGGGTGCTAGATGCAGAGTTAACGGGTGCAAGACGGAGAGCTAATGGGTGCTAGCCACAGAGTTAGCAGATGCTAGACGCAGAGCTAAAGGGTGCTAGCCACAGAGTTAACGGATGCTAGACGCAGAGCTAACAGGTGCTAGCCGCAGAGCTAAAGAATGCTAGACGCAGAGCTAACGGGTGCTAGCCACAGAGTTAACGGATGCTAGACGCAGAGCTAACGGGTGCTAGCCGCAGAGTTAACAGACGCAGAGCTAGAGCTAACGGGTGCTAGTCACGTGGCTAACTGTTCGCTTGTTCTCTAAAAAATGTCTGACGCTAAGCTAATTACTATGCTAAGCTACTTTGTTCATTGGAATCTCCTTGAATCTTCAGAATGATAAATTAGCTCCTGATAATCTGAATATTGTTTGATTATCCATTTGACTTTGTGTTGTACACGACACAAATCCTGTGGTATTAACTGAATATTTACTGATAAATGATCATTTTAATTAAACAATGTGTGTTTACAATGTGAGCTACATACAATAACCCACAACCGCTAAAAATGTCCCATATTCTCAATAGCTAAAAGCTAATAGTAAATTAGATCCAATACTGAAGTGACTGATCAATTGATTAAAAATCAATTATCTACATATTTATTGATTTCTAATCCAACAAATCACTTTTTCAAAAATAATGCTCATTTTCACTTCTGCTTTGCATTAACTAGTCTAAGCTAATCTCACTTAGCTTAGAGCTAATTTGACCTCAGGAACTAACTCAACACAAACCTTGAAATATTTAATCAGATATTTATATCAGACTCTGATGTGACTGTAGATCATGTTATGATTACTTCATGCTTCATAACTGAGTGTTGCTGTGTGAGGAATAAAAACAATATTCTGCCTAGTTGAGTTATTTCATAATTATTTCATTTTGTAAATAAACTCTAGTATATTTCAGAGAAGTTGTCTGTTAATTTCATACATGCAGTTCCACAACCAACAGTGCTGAACTTCATATGTTGTTATTTTAATAACTAAGACTTATCAGACTGAGTTATTTTGCTATTTTCCTGACAATCAGACTTGGTAATGTTGGCCTAAATTACTACTTTTGTTTAAATAAAAAAAACACAACAATTTACAGCTAAAATCAGACTTATTGTTGCATAATGAGCCAGATGGATGGACTATTGGATGCAACTTTGAGACTTTCTCTGCCAGCAGGAGATCCTAAATCGTCTCCATTCAGTCCTCAGATGGGCAGTAATTGTAGCTGCTGGACGTGTAGATCTGAGGTTAAATCAAGTCAGAACGCAGTGGGGGGTTGTTATAAAGCTGTAAATAATTCAGCTCGGCCAGCAACGGCGCTCGGTTACAGAAAAGATGAATGGAGAAGAAAAAGGAGGTAATCCCTGGAGAGAACTTACACTCATTAGGATAGAAACTTAATCCCAGTTGTTCTGACTGATCAGGAGGAGAACAGGAGGCTCCTCATGTCACTGAAGGTTACCTGCTGACGTCTAAACAGGAACACACAGTGAAATAAACCAACCAACCAACCAACGATCCAACAGGAACACAACCGGAAAACAACCAACGGTCCAACAGGAACACAACCGGAAAACAACCAACGGTCCAACAGGAACACAACCGGAAAACAACCAACCAACCAACAGTCCAACAGGAACACAACCGGAAAACAACCAACCAACAGTCCAACAGGAACACAACTGGAAAACAACCAACCAACGATCCAACAGGAACACATCAGGATCAATCTTGGACCTTTGGTTGGCCTCCTGATGTTCCTGTTGGACCTTCATTTCTGCCCAATGGGAGTAAAGCTCGTCACCCTCCTGTCTTTGTTTACAAATTACCGTCCGTTTTTTAAAAAAAGCACAACGTGAAAGCAAACTGCACCAAATTACAAAAAAGAAGTCTGGTTTTGGTCCAAAACGAACAACTTTTCTGGTGTGAACACACACTAAGACTCGAGTCTCAGACCAAGAGTCCAAGTCAAATCTAAAGCGTTTTGTTTCTATAACTGAAGTCTCTGATCTGAGGATGTCATATCTCCCTCTCTGACAGACATGTTGAACCTTGACCTCATGTCAGGCTGTGAGGAGCTGATGTCTGATCTGCTGACAGGAGCAAAACGACTCAGAAAGACGTCAGGTCAATGCTGAAAGAAAAACCATTTTCTACTGAATAACTGAGCTGAATCTTAGAACATTTACCCAATAAACTTCATTTCCCTCTAGTTTTTATCAAACTGTTGGGTTTCTTTGTACAGTTTCTGGTTCATGAAAACATTAGTAGAGTGTCATTAATAAAGGTAAGCAGGCCAGTTTAATAGCTCAGAGACCAATCTATGTAATGACCACAGCTGCCTGTAGGGGGCAGTAGCAGTGCTGTTGACCCCGGATCCTGCTGCTGGTCACTACAAACAGACTGACTCTGTTCTGGAGTGACTGTGGGCAGGTTGAAGAATACGTTCTGCCTCTCTGAGCGCGCTCCATGAGGAAGAGTAATTGGTCGCTGTGATACTTCCTGCGGCTCAGGAAAGATGGCCGCCGTCCTGCAGCAGTTCATTAAACGCCTTTTGTTGGGAAGAAAGTGAAAGGATGAGGAGAACAAAGGAGAAGCATAACACCTGATACCCACGTAGAACTCAATCTGAGACCCATATGGATTAGCAACTGCGCACACGTGTGTGTGTGTCTTAATTAAAGTCCATAGAAATCCTAAAAAGGCCTGAATCAGTTATTGTCTCTGATTTTTTACCTCGTAATGAGTTTAGCTCTGCAGAGATGAATCACAGCAGAGGAACTACGAGGCGTTTATGCTGATAAAACGAATTTAAAACTGTTTGTTTTTCTCTTAATGTTGTTTTCTGTTGTCTCGCTACAGAATCAGCAGATAAAACCAACAGAACCAGAGCTGCGGGCCTCTGCTCCACAGCAGCGCCGTTTAACAGGCCGGTTCTGATGCAACATCTTCCTCTGTTCACTGATTAACCAGAAGAAATTATGACTAATTATCCCCCAGACTCATTTAGTCTGAGTTCATGGAGTCTCTGAATCAGTGATGTGCAAACCTTTGTGTCACTGAGGCCAAAAATCTTCAAAAATATGATTTATTTTCAACTGAAACCATAAAACATTAGAGAAGAGATGTTCCTCACCACCTTCTGACTCAAACAATATTCACTAGAAAAACATCTTGAGTACAAAGAAAAAGATTTTAATTATTTCCTGACATTTTTAACTCCTTTAAGCATTTCCAGCCATGCAGTTCTGCCCCTCCCCCATCTGTTTCTGTGTCTCCTGGCTCCGCCCACTTCGATAGAATTTCTCTAAATTTGTCCGGGGGGCGGGGCTTGTTACACTTTACATTTAACCTGGAAAATATCCAGATTAAATTGACCATTTCTGGTGATTTTCATTACTAATTTCTGACTTTATAAATGAAATAACTTGGCAGTAGTTTTGATATCAATTCATTGCGTTTTGTTCTTTCAGTGGTATAACTTCAACATTAGGGACTATCTATGTTTTTTCTGCAAAGAGTTTTCAGATTTTCTCCTCAGTGTCTATAATGTTTCAAATGGTCCTAATAATTAATCACAGAAACCAATAAAATAACTAAATAGGAAATTCTGACTAAATCTGTTTATTATGTGCAGAGCTGAGGAGAGTTTAGTTAAACTCCAGGATGAAACAATAGGTATTTTGTGTGTGTGTGTGTGTGTGTGTTGCGGGTCCAGATGGTGGTTCTGAACCTCCAGAGGATTCACTGGGCTTGGCACGCTCAGCTTGGCCACAAATCTGCTGCCCTGCTGGGTCTTTGTGAGTCCAGAGGGCCCCCTGCGGCCCCTGGAAGTCCCCCAAAGCAAACGCAGACGGGCCAGAAACTCGCAGCGTGTAAAAACCAGGATGTGTGGAAAGCTTTTCTTCCAGCCAGTGACTCAGGAGCAAAAAGCTTGAAATTAATCTAGAAAATCCCGTTTATCTGTCTCTGGATTCACTGAAACTTTAAAACACTTTTACATCAGGACTTCATTTATGTCAAATTCCTCCAGAATTTCATGATTAGTTCTGTGGGTTTTTTCCAATCACTGATTTTGTGGCACTATTTTAGAAATATTGACAAGGAATTTGGTGATGTTTTTTGCTCTTCCAAAATCTACGTGTTAAAACAGTATTAGTGCTATGATTAAAATAAAGTAATAACATTATTAGAACGTGTTAAATGATGATGTAATTACATATTTGTAAAATGACAAAATTTCAACATTCAAGTTTAATTTTTATTTTTGTGTAGCAGTTATATTCCTACTTCATCCTCCTAATATCACAACTTTTTTGTATTATGACTTTTGCCATCATTGCAACTTTATTTTTGCAATGCTAAAACTTTATTATCATATTATTACAACATTTTACGTTATTTGTGTAATAACGTAAAAACTTATTACTTTTCCTTGTGTTATGACTATCTTTGTAGTAAAACAACTTTTGAATGTTTTTTGCAATATTTTTCCAACTTTATTCTTGTAACATTATGAGTTTGTTTTCGTTTTATTACGACTTACTGTTATAATTTGATCATTTTTTCTTAGCCTTTTCCTAATTCTCCATCATAACATATAAAAGAAAAAAGATTTTCAAAAAAGTTGGCACAATTATATATTAATTAGATTTTTGTTTCTCGCCACATTGATATGAAACACTGCCACCTGCAGGTGGGAGTCAGCATCACTTAAACACTTTAAACGTTTATTTTTTATTATTTTAGCTGAAAGTTTCCAATAAACTCGTATTTAAGTACAGATTCCCTGCACTTCTTAGCGGGACGAAGTGCAGGGAATCTTTTGATTTTGTGTAAATTTAACTTAAACTTAATCCACAATAAGCCTCTAAAACGAACCTGTAATCCATAAACTGAGAGTCCGCCGCTTTAAGAGGAGCTTTGGTTCCCAGAAAGTTAACAAATAAACCAGGAAGGTCCTCATTCTGTGATATAACCAAGCACACACACACAAACACACACTCTGCACTTTCTTATTCAGACCGACTAATTAAATTATAATTTATAGCAGATTAAAGTCTTACAGCGGTTCAACACGCTTTAAGGACATTTTGGAGAACCGTCACCCCGCCCCTATTGTTCGAACACACACACAAGTGCAGTCAGCATATAATCCCACTCACACACTCCGCTGTTAATCCTTCACACACACGGCGGCGGCGGCGCGGCGGCGCTGGGGCGGCCAGCAGCCGTTCTGAAAGCCGCAGGGCCGTTTTCCTTCTGATGGCTGAATATAATAACTTTATTGTTTGTTTTCAGAGGTTTGTAAAAATTCATCTAAACGCCAAAAATCCTCATAAATAACAAAAACAGGCACATGATGAGGAAATATTACAGACGTCGCTCAGTTTGGCTGCTTTGTGTTAGCAGAACAATAAACGCTTATCGGAAAATCTCTGCATGCAGCGAGAACCTAACCCAGGTTTCTGCAATAAATCTGGATTTTATCCCAAAACACAGAAAACCCTCCAGTAAAACCTGTCGGATGGAAACTCTGGTTTCCATTTCCGCTCTCTATCTGAGCTCTGTGGTCGCTAGGAGACCAAAACATTAAGAAATTAACACTTTTTAATTATTCACCAATATTACAGCATTTTTCCCTAAATGGTTAATGTTTTATTATTTTTATGTGAAACTAAACAAAATAAAACACACGGAAGGTTTATTAAAAATTAAAAGTTCATTAGTTCAGTCCAAAACATTCTGTAAAATTATGTTAGCTTTCTCTATTTCATCGATTAATAATTGATAAATACTCCTGAGGCAACAGTAAACTGTAAAGCTGGAGAGGGAGAGGTTCGATTAACGCTGCGCTACCCCTCCCCCACCTGTTGCTGCTGCAAACAAAAGTTTATGAACCACAGATTTGCAGTGATTCATATGTTTTTTTACAGTTTGTTGCTATTGTCTGAGTTTTGTGTTTCTGTTTCGTTTTGGTCCCGATGGAAGTCAGAGATTTTTCTCCTTGTTTCTGGTGATTTAAAATGGAAGACGACGTAAACAAAAAGTTTAAAATCGGATCAAACAGAAAATGAGAGGAAAAGGTCCAGAGCACCGCAGAGCGTTCTGGATTAAAAACATCAAAACCTCAGAAAATATTCTACACTCGGTTCTCTAATTCAGAAAACTTTCCTGCTTCAGTTGTGTTCATTTTATCTAAATGTTTTAACTATTTAACTCAATTTTAGTGGAAAACCATAAACAAATGAGCAACATTTTCAATTTAAAAGTCATTTTTTCTGGTAAATTATTGAATAAATAGAAATATGAGCTGAAGATATTTATAGTTTTTATCCATCAGATTGGAGCAAAGCTTCTCTGATCATTCACTGAGATTCTTTAGAAACCTGGACTGTGGACGCTACGTTAGCATCAGCTGCTACATGTTTAGCATTGAGATGCTATTTTAGGCTAGCATTGCTTCTGAAAGGCTAACTCCTTTTAGCCATCTTGAACACAACAGTACTGTTTTCCAGCTTCCAATCAGATCGATTAGAATCAGGAATTAAAACCCAGCGAGTCAATAGAAGCAGCTTCGTCCTCCATTTTTGTTAGCGGATGTAGCTTGAGTGTCAGATTTAAGGACGTACCAGAAACAAGTGAATTCAAAGGTTCCAGCCTGAAAAAAAATTATTAATTGCATAATGGCAAAAAAATTATGTAATTAATTAATCTAAATTAAAATGTGGAAGTCTGTCCTATTTAAAATATAAATAATATAGATTACTATGTATCTACATCACAAACCAGCAAACCAGAAAGGAAAAACATAAGAGACATTTAAAGAGGAAATAAAGTCTGGAAATGTAAATGATTTTAAATTGATCCAGAGGAAGAAAATCCTAAAACAATCCCAGACTTTCCAGACTGTAAGAAGCTTTTAACAGGATCTTCAGGATTCAAATCTGTTCAGATTAAAAACTGTTTTCTGATCAGAAACCTTCAGGTGAGACTCTTGACGAGTTTCTGAATAGTTTTCAAAGTTTCTGAGTGTTGATAAATCTCCAGACTGTTTTTGTGAACAATAGATTTTCTCAGAGCCGTTTTTCTCCAAGGTCTGCCTGAAACATGTGACTGAGAAAAACGTCCTTCATGTTCTGCAGAAAATGTTTCCTGAGTCGAAGCGCCACATTAATGTCGTCCATTAATGTCGTGTAGTTCTGATTTTGTGCGTCGGGCTCCTGGCAGGAAGAGCCGGTTTATTGGAGCCGGCTTTGTGTTTGAGGGGCCCCATCTGTTGTGAGAGCGGGGGTCAAAAAGCCAACAATGACCTCCTCCCCTCCTAACATCTGCCGCCGCCCTGACTGGGCGGCGAGCGGCTCCGTGTCGCACAGATGGGCGACCAAGTGCTGATTGTTATGGTGATGCGGGCGATGGCCCCCCCGGGCCCCCCGGGGTTAATCTGCCACTCCAGCAACCCGACAACCCAAAGCAAAGTTTAAGAGTCACAAATCTGATCCATATCTGAAAATAGAAAAACATCTAAAGGAGGATTTAAAGTATCCATCAATCCTCCAGCAGACAGAAAATAACATAAAATGAAGTTTTTCTCTAATATTTGTCTCTGAAGGTGGGAATCTTTTACTAAAATGATTATTGATAAATCATTTCTGCTTCAATCTGTCAGTGAGAAAAGGATCGTTATAATCGACTGCAGAAACGATTAATGGAGACATTAAGGCGTTTTCCTCTCCTTCCTGTTGTCCTCCATTTTGTTTTTACAACGCGCCACAGAAGAGCGCCCCCTTTCTGTAGACAGCATCCTCCATTCTGATGTGACGTTTCTTTAATAAACTTATGATCTCAGGTTTCAGACATCGTTTATCGTCTGACGCATTTCTCTGTAAGTCGGATAAAATGCGACGTGACGCTTTGGAAAGTTTAGTTCCACATTTAAAGTGGAACAAATCAATTTATTTTGTTGAAGGAAAAAATCTGAATCCACTGCAGCATTTAATCAGATTTAACGAATCCAGTAGAAAGTAAATGGTTCTGGTTCTGATGGAGGCTTCTTCCTGTTAACAGGGACTGGTTCCGCTCCACTGTCGCCACATGCTTGATCAGCTGGGCCTCTATTGATAACTCAGCACTAATTAATGTTACAGGAATTTAATCGACCCGTTTGGGTCTGGGTTTCATTCTGTATTAATTATGGTCCAAATAAACAAACTGATTCCTGATTTAATATGAAACATTTTCAGAAACGGTTCCGTGGGATGAAACGAGCCGATCAGCAGAACTCTGGCCGACCCTGATCTGTCGGATCAGCTTATTAATGCTGCAGATGAATAAGTTCATTTATTACTGAAGTGGAAGCAGAAACATGACCGGATCCGTCTGAGGAACCAGCAGCCAATCAGAAGCAGGAGCTCGTTAGTCGGTCGGAGGAAAAACATTTGACATAAATATAAAAAGAAGTTTGATTTCTGCGTTGATTTAAACACTGAAAGTTTTATTACTGGTATTATCTGACTGGAAATCCTTTATCTTTTAATAAGTTGTAGCGTTAAAACGTCTGTTTAATCTGATTTAAGCGACAGAGACGGCTGACGAGCGCCGGCGTTGAAAACACACCTCTGAACACTTGTTTCATACCTGAGGGGAAATAAAAAGCCTTAATAAATGAGACTGGAAGTCTGGCTGAAAAATGAAACGACTTGCAAAGCAGAGGGATGTTTGCAGAATATGAATGAGGGTCTCAGAGGGGCTCAGCCTGCAGCAGGAGCCGCAATTAAAGTGGCTCTTAAAGCTCCTGATTCACAGCAACGACCAGAGGAGGATCCAGATCCTCGCTGATCAGAGGAGCAGAAATGCATGCTGGGATCCCGGGAGGCCGCGGCGTTCAGCAACTCCCAACGGAGACGAGCTGCTGCTGCGATTCAGCCACACACTGATCAGCTTCACGCTGGATCCACTCAGATCTGGACTCCAAACTCTACAGATCAGAGCCACATCTAAAATGGACCAGAACCACCGCAGGAAGACACGGCGGTGGCAGGGTCATGATCTGGGCTGCTGTACTCTAACCGATGGAACCATTAATTCGGACCTTAAGATGAAAAAAAACTAGATTCTGGAGTGGCCTAGTCAAAGCTCATTCCTGCAGGAAAGCCCTCCAATATGCCTGAATTAAATCAATTCATCCAAGCAGAGCAGGTCAAAGGTCATCCACAGGGAGAAGCAACCAGCTGGCAGGTTAAGGGTGTGAATATATTTTCACATTTTTTTAATGTTAGTAATGTGACAAAGAAGAAGAAACATTTTTTTTCAATCTGTTTATAAAAAGATTAAAGTGGTAAAAGAAGAACAGCAGCTGGAATTATCACTTCAGCTTGAAACCAAAAACAATATTCAGGAACATTTTGACGAGTTCAGCCTGATTTTAATTAAAAGCTTCAAAGTTTATCAGGTTGAAACAGGAAATCCTCCTAAAGCCACCAGGTGAAAGTCAGCTGAGCTTTATGAGCCAAACATGTTGGTAAAAACTGAAAATAATTAGAAAATCAGGGTTTTAAATGTCAAACCCATTAGCATATTAGCATTTAGCCATCCAGAAATTAGCCTGAGCCCAATCTGAGCTCATCTGCACCATCAGATCCCACCGTGCAGCCGATTCACGCCGAGCCGTCGCTAATTAATCAGAACGCGGCGTTAGCATCGCTTCGCCTGCAGGCGGCAGTGCGACATCGCAGAAGCGATGCTAACGCCAGACGCCGCTAACGCCGCAGCAGGAAACGCTGCTGGCCGCCGCCAGACAAACATTTCAAGGTCAGCAGAGACGGTCGGGTTCTAAAGTCAGGGCTCAGGTCCCTCTGAGGGCGCTGACATCAGAACTGAGGTCGAGTTGATTTACTCCTGACCTTTACACCCCAGAGGTCAAAGGGCGGGGCTCATTTGACCTCAGTTCTGATGTCTGAACTGAGGAAACATTCAGCTGATAAAAAACATTTTCTAATGACTGTGTGTCACAGTAATCACAGTCCCACAAACACAAATCCTCCTGAAAAACATTCCTATTTACCATAAACCTCTTTAGAAGTCACATAGTCTGATTATTATTATTATTATTAATATTATTATTATTATTATTATTATTAATATTATTATTATTATACGTCACAGAGTCTTCGCATTTAATCATATTTACAAATGAATTCATATTTATTGATCATTTTATTGAACAGAGGATAAAACAGTAAAATTATCCACAGCTCAGGATTTTATCATCAATAATTTATCATGAAAATCATCATAAGAAATTTATCACGATAAATGATAAACGATACGATAAATTCCCTCGTCCAATCAGAACCAAGGACAAAATCTAGAACCCAAGATCAGTTTCAGGTCCAACTGACGTTAACGTTTTAAATGATTGAATTAGGCCACTGCCTGACCCACAGAACCCAGAACATTTACACAGAACCCGCCTGACAGCATGAAGTAGGCCCAACGAGGAATGACTGCAGGAGAACAGCTAGAGCAAAGGTCAAAGGTCAGGCTCCAACAAGCTGAAACAGAAACAGAAAATGGCCTCAGAGATCAGAACCACTGCTGACCCAAACCAACCGAAAGACCAGAACCAGAACCAGATCCAGACCAGAACCACTGCTGACCCAAACCAACCGAAAGACCAGAACCAGATCCAGAACCAGATCCAGACCCACTGCTGACCCAAACCAACAGAAAGACCAGAACCAGATCCAGAACCAGATCCAGACCAGAACCACTGCTGACCCAAACTAACCGAAAGACCAGAACCAGATTCAGACCAGAACTACTGCTGACCCAAACTAACCGAAAGACCAGAACCAGATCCAGATCCAGAACCAGACCAGAACCAGAACCAGATCTTCTTCTCTGAAGGACAGTTTGTCTACCAGAGAAGAAGCTCAGTTGGTTCTGATCTACTGATCTTGGTTCTGATCAGTAGCTCAGTTGGTTCTGGACTCCAGGACGGTCCAGCGTGTCGTCCTGGTCTCGGCGCCGCAGCAGGAGTCGCTCCAGTGCAGCTGCATCTCTAATCCTGATAAGTGGTCATAAATCCATCTGGCTGCGGAGACGCCGCTGCTGCAGCTCCTCCGGGTTTCTCCTCATGAATATTCATGAGAGCAAAGCGCCGCAGTTCAGCCCGTTTATCTGCTGCAGCCGGTCGGACCTCGGCGCCACCAGGTCCGGTTTGTTCAGAACCGCAGCAGGTCTGCAGCACAACTCTGGGTTTACAGGTAATAATGATAGTAATAATAATGATAATAATGATAATAATAATGATAATAATAATGATAATAATAATAACTGGCTGTCATTAATGAAAACCTTCCAACACAAGCAGAACAGGAAGTACCGACTTCCTGCCGACAGGATGGACTTCCTGCCAGGGGTCACAGGTTCTACCCCCTTAAAGGTTTCTGCTGATTTTATAGTTTCAAACAATCGATTATTAGTCATATCTGAATCTGGACTTTGACTAGGCCACTTCAAAACCTTCATTTTGAGTTTAATTAACCCCAAACCAACATTTCCTTTGCAGATAAATTGTCCAAATTGACCCTTAAAGGTTCTATCTTTATAGGTCTGTGCTAATTTTTGACGTTTTCATATAAATTTGCTTAATTCTCCGATATCGTTACATTTGACGCTAGTCGCTTATTTTAGATAAAGTCAACAGAGGGACTCAAAAGTTGCTCAACGTAGCGACCAGGTCAGACCTGCGGAGCTTTAGATGTTCTGGGTTCTTCTGGACTTCCTGTATGAGTCGCTCCACCGATCCAGTTCATGTTTTCTAGCTCTTTTAGCCTACTTCATGTCGTCAGACAGGTCCGCTCCAGTGATTTATTGATTCTGCCAGGCTGTGGCAGCTGGAACCAACATCAGCCTCAAATGAACAGGCAGGTTTTGTTTTGGCTCCAGCGTCTCTGTCTTCTTCTGTGGTCCGATCTGGAGGACTCTTCCACCAATTAACTGGATTAAAATGAAACCTAATTAGATCTCAAACGGACTCAAAGTGGAACAAGAAATAACTTGAAGCTCAGCAAACAACCTGCTGGGCTGCACATTATTTCACATCCTGATTTTTCATCTGACAAAACAAAACAAGAAGCAGAGGAGGAGCCAGGTGAAGAGGCAGAATAAGTAAAAACTAATTAATGTAAAAGCCTGCAGCAGCTTTAATGAGGAGGATTTAAAGGTGAGGAGCAGCTCCTCAGGCAGGTGATGCGCAGCGTTCCCAGCATGAATAATGCATGAAATGTCAGAGCAGAGCAGATGATGTTAAATATAGACAGCTGAGAGCGGAGGACATAAATGAAGACCTAATGTTCAGAGCCGAGGACAATCATCTCTGTAAATTACTCACATGCCACTTTTTTCCTCCTGAATAATGAAACACGTCCAGAGATTTAATTAAAACACACGAAGGCTTTCAGGAAGAAGAAAGGACGAGGTTAGGAAACACGGATCGGCTCTGAGTGAAGGAGCGCAGCGGAAATACCTGCAGCCCGACTCAGACGCAACGAAACGAAACGGATTTTAAGAAAATGTAACATTTTAAAACGTCCACTGAGGAGGAGAAACTCAACAACACATTAATCACACCAAGTCTTTACAGAAACAGATTTTATTCTGTTTCTACTGGTAAACCAGGACGTCGCCTTAAGAACATGAAGCTCAGTTAAACTGGTTAAACTGGTTAAACTGTAGACATTTTAATAATATTGAGACTATTTTCTACATCCTAATTTAAACTTTTGTTCCCTGTTTTAATAGTAAAGATGTTTAAATTCACATAATAAATTATAACATAATGAACAAAACAAAGTGGAAAAATTAAATGAGTGTTAAACTTATGAATGAACGGAACAAAAAACGCTTTTATTTTGGTAATCTCAGATGAAAACAACTGAAGAGGTTTTATTTTAAAATTTACAGATTAACTAAACAGGAAGTGCTTTTATTTTGGTATTTTCAGCAGGAAGTCTCCTTGTAACGTGGCAGCTAGCTTAGCAGCTGGAGTTACGTTTATTTTGTTCAGTTAATGCAGCCTTCGGTTGGAGACACCTGCTAATGTTAGCATTATGAAGCTAATGCTAACATTAGCAGGTGGCTACGAGCTGTTAGCATCCCATAATAGTCCCCGAACGACGCTGCCTGCTAATCAAGCTCATCCTTTCACTGTCAAAGTCAGAACTGGGACCAAGACTCGAGTCTCAGACCAGGAGTACAAGCAGTGTTGTCAGTAACGCGTTACTGACGTCGGACCACTTTTTTCAGTAACGAGTAATCTAACGCGTTGCTATTTCAAATCCAGTAATCAGATTAAAGTTACTTTTCAAAAT
>CAEFZX010028548.1:0-31576 GCA_903066825.1 Alfaro cultratus
ACACACACACACACACACACACACACACACACACACACACACACACACACACACACACACACACACACACACACACAAAATACGCAAGGATACAGATGTTATTTTCCTCTGAAGTGCTGTAGTGTGCAATAAAAAAAATATGTTTTTTTATTTTTTTTTTTACTTTTACCACTTTCAGCATTTTTTGCAGCGTTTATGATTTCCCCAGAAGAAAAATAAGAAGAAGAAGAAGAGAAAAAAAAAGGCGATGAAAAAATAATTACGCCAGCAATCAAGTTACAGCGAAAACCTATTTGATTAGCGGGCCACACTTTACTCAAATTGCAGCTATAAAATTAAGAACAATTCGCCTGTAATGATTATGGACTTGGATTTATTTTGGGGAGGGTGGAATAAAAGTGGATATAGCATAAATTATCCCCTAATTATACGCCAGTGTGGCCTCAATTATCCTCTTATCAAAAATGGTTGTCTAAATGCAGCGTTTAGTTTCAATTTTCTCCCTTTTTTTCCCCCTCCTCCTGAAACAAGAACTTGGTACCTTGCTATTATCGTCATTCTACTGATGTTATTTACTTTGCGGGATTTAAAGAGTGCGCAAGCCAGCCGGATAATCATTTTCGCCGAGCGCAGGTTACCCAGAAAGGAGCGTGCAGGCGACCAAGAGAGCAGAAGGCACACAGACGGATTTGGTTTTGCTGTTTTCTCCTCAAACGTCTTTTACATTGATTTCCTTTTTCTTTTTTTTTGTTTTAATCCAGCGACTCATGGGAGCTGCAGGTAAGACCTTCCTTTTGGATGCTTTACGCCCCTCCTTCTTAACCTATAACTACGCTGATAAATTATTTGATTGCGTTTGACAATTCGGGCTTTCACAGCCACATTGGCCTTGTAGAAGTCTGCACGCCTCGGTCACCCCTCAGTGATCTAACACAGTGGCCAAGTCCCCCTCCCAGTGCCCGTGTTCCACTTGGACACGCAGAGGAGAAACCAGATCCTCCAGCCTTTCTAATCGCCCATTGAGTGCTACTACAAAGACATACATGCTTTGCAGAGACGTTGCTCGCTTCCCTGTGGGTTTAAAAAAACGCTGGGTTCGATAATTATACGGAACATCCTCGTTTCGTTTTTTCTGTTCTTTTTTTTTCTTTTCTTTTTCTTGCTGTCGTGCTCACCAGGCGGGATTATTGCATTGCTGGGTAACCGTGCGAGATTCTTGTTTCTTGTGCAACACCAAGATTAAGGTATAAGTGGAAGGACCATGACGTTTGCTTTAACATCAGTGACACATCCCAGCCGACCTGCTGCGGTCAGTGCGCACGACGTTGACTGTTGCACGACTGCTGACAACCTCAAATCTTAGTTTGCATGACAATCCATTACTGACAATAAATGGTCATAAATGGATTGTCTTTTGTTTTTTTTCTAAATTATTATTATTATTATTATTATTATTATTATTATTATTATTATTATTATTATTATAGACATCTTAATAAATGCACATAAAAGAAGAACATTTTAAAAATAAATACACAGTTGTTGCTTTTTAATTCAGAAAGTCAGGCTTTAGTCCAGGTGCGGCTCCAGAATGTTTTCAAATGGGCTGGTGGGGTGGGGGTGGGGGTGCAGGAGCTTGGGGTGTTAGGGTTGGCGGGGTGTGAGGGAGTAATGATAATGATGAAAGCCATCCAACATGTTTATGGATTTTTATGAATTTTGTGGATTTTTATTTATGTGGGTGGCCATTACACCACTGGCCTTGCAGGAGATTTTTTATTATCATTATTTTATTAAAGCCACACAATTAAGCTCATGATGGCAACAATGTGAGATAAATATTAATAAATAAGTAAGTGAAGAAACAAACAAACAACCAAATAAATAAATAAACTTTCAGCTCTCTGAAATGTGCACTTGAACATACTTTATTAATATTACAAATTTTTTTTTTAAGAGAATTGTATATATATGTATAAGGCTCAGTGCCATCGCCAGCCCTCCCTCCCACTCCCTTGGTGGCGCCACTGCATCCTCTCGGTCCGCGCTTCACCTGTCGTACCCTGCCTCCCTCTTTTACCCATCCTAATGATCCTGCATTATAACAGTTCACAGCCTCATCCACCGGAGAGACATTATTTCATATTTTGCAACGTCAAAGTGTCAATCACAAAATCAGCCGCTGTAGACCTAAAAATCACTCGGTTCCTAAGTAGATGATTGACCTTCAGAACAATCAATGCCCGCGGTGGTTTGGCAGAAGTGGTCTTCATATCCAGCTGTCTTCTGCACACGCTGATGAATGACTCTCTGAAGAAAAAAAAAAAAAATAATAATAGAAAAAATCACTTTTGGTGTCCCACTGCTGGGGCCGGATCAGGCCCCGGGATTTCCCCGACACCCACTGTCTGCCACGGGACGCGTGAAAACTGAGAGCATTTACATTTAAGACTGAAACCTGCCTGACGACGCGCTGTTTTGGTGGGGGTTTATGGGACAGATAGCTTAAAATGTCAGCATGGATGCAATGATTTATAGAAAGGCGTTAAAGGAGACAGATTTATGTAAATGTTCAGTTAAAAAAAAAAAGCAAACACACACACACACACACACACACACACACACACACACACACACACACACACACACACACACACACACACACACAAATCCTTTGCTCCTTTCTGAGTGCATCTGGCCACATGTGTTATTCATATCTGAAAGTTAACACATGGATCCAGCAGGGACAGGGCTCAAAATTGCAACAAACCCGTTCGCGGTCACCGTGACAGCAACTGAGTGGGGGACCAAACTCCCCGGATTCCCTGGGACCGGGAGGAACCTAAACAACGTGTCCTCTTTCTCCTTCACAGCGCAAAGCCACAGGCGTCGACATGCTCGCCATCTCTGGCCAGAGAAGGGCGGGAAGAGGCGCGAACGTACACCGCAACACAGCTGTGACCATAATGTGGGTCACGGTCGGAGCCGGCCCAAGGCATTAGCGAACAAAGCTGCTTTATCGACCCCCAAATATCTAGCTATCCAAACTTCTTTGATTTATCATGAATGCTCATGCTAATTGTAGGATTATTTGCTTTTCATTTAAAAATGTAATCAAGAGCGTTCAAGAATAATGTTATTGTTATAAAAAATAATGTAGTCCTGATTTAAAGGTGCAACCCTGACTTCTGTAAACTCAAAGTAGCTTCAGGTAAAGTTTGTCACCCACACGACGTCATGGCCGGTTCTGTTTGCTTGACTAATATTTTGCAAAATATGACTTATTCAAGATAAAAAAAAATAAAAAATCTTCGCTCCAAAATCAGCCCTCCATGTGCATGTGAATCTGGTGACATCATGAAAGGCATGAGGGAAATGTTCAAGTTATTTTAGTTCAGCCACTTCTACTTTTCAACATGTTTTAATCAAATTTCTCCTTCTGCCCGTGGCGTTGACTCATGTCCTTTAGTCAGCTTCATTCTAGTGTCAAATTTGATGTCATCCAACACATACGAACAAATAAAAAAACTGTCAAAACGTTCCTAAAAAATATACATTTAACAAAAATACTGATATGAAAGTTCATATGTCATTACACAGCTGTGCTGTACTGCCAAATACACTGGCATATTTGTTCGGAAAGCATTTTTAATGCTGCTATTTTAATCAAGTCTGCTTCGTGTGTCACGTTTTTATGTTAAGTTAAGCAGTAAACTCTTTAATAAAGTGTGTAAACTTGAATTGGGACCTCAAATCAAATTCTCCTCTCCCACCCATGCCATCTTTATCACTGGGATCACCCAGTGATAACCTCCTCTACCCCCACCACCTTTAAAACAACCGCGAAAACATCACCGCCGACCCGTGCACAAATGACAGCTTTTCCTCTCCTTTACGCGCGTAAATTATGCGGGGCGCACTAATGCAAATCCACTTACAGCAAGCTTTGATGTGTTTTGTTAAAGCGTGCAGCTACACCGAGGAGAATTAGTGTGGTTTGGTCATAAAGCAAAGCCATGCAGCTCACCCACGGCGGACGGCTGTTTACCATAAGTTTTGCATCATAAATAATGCGCCCCTGGCATTATCTCGCGAGCAAATGGCAAAATTGGCATATGCGTGGCCCCAGGTGCAGGCGCGAGGAGAGGGGCCTTCAGATGGACCCAACGTAGCGTGCGCGAAGACGAGCTGTAAATGACCACAAAGTAAGCAGCGGGGCCTGCACCCCTGAGTCTTCCCAGCCTCTCATAGACTAATGGATTTAATTTGGCACGGCTGAAGCTGAGCTGGTCTCACTCAGGGTAGACCACGCTCTAATTAAGGCTGTTCGTTTCACTTGTCGCCTGATTCCGTCGTTTGCATGGGAGGGAGTTGGCGAGCGAGGGGGGACACTGGGACCACCTCTATAAATTTTGCCGGCCATTATTGTTCTTAATCCCAGCACATTATATATCAACATATATCTTTCGTTCGAACTCTGATGTCTTGCTGTAGATGATTTTTTTATTATTATTTTTTTAAACACGAGTTTCTTAAAACATAGATGTACAATCGGAAAGTTTGAATGAGTTGCCAATATTTATTTATTTATTTATTTGCTTGTTTTTGTTGTTGTTGTTGTTGTTTTTGTTTTAATGCAACCGTTCATTTGTGAAATTCCGTTTCTGGACTTAAATTTTTTTTTTTATGGCTTTCTCATCTGGTCATCCCTTTGACAGATTTTCTATGTTCACCGCTCACTTTCTTTCACCTTTCATATGGTGTTTAATTACACACAACATTCATTTTTTGTTTCCAAAATGTTGAAAGAAAAAGAAAAAAAAATTTTATTGGAAAATAAGCGCAAAACATTTTTTTTGTTGTTGTTGTTTTTTAATGGAAGAAGTCATTAAGGCAACCGGTATATCGATACCGTGATTTATAATTTTACATTAAATAGTTTTGTACGACCACGAAATGCAGAACACAGGCCTGAAATTCTATTGCGGTGTGGACCGAGTCATAAACAAAAGGCTCCATATGCAGGGAGCTGATGTGAGTTTTCTGCTGCATGGTGACAAATAAGAGCAGCGCAGGCCGGCGGTGCGGCGCGGTCCTCCCTTTCCCCCCTCTCGACTTAATACGCGACATTATTAGGTCTGACAGCGCAGTGGTCGGTCTTGAAGGAGAGGATTTGGTCGCTGGATGACAGACAGGAAGGCCAGCAATCATGGGCTTTTTCTTTTTTTCTATTTTTTTTTTCTTTTTTTTTATCAGAATGTACTGTTCGATGCCGTTTATCCCTGATGATAGAAAATTGCTCTGTTGCCAGGACGCTGCCGCCGAGATAGAGGGCAGGAGCAACATTTCCATTTTTCAGATTGAAAAGCCATTGAAATGAATTAGTAAAAAAAAAAAAAAAAAAAAAAAAAAAAAAAAAAAAAAAAAAACGGGAAGCAAAATTGAAAAAAAAAATTGGTCAAAAAAAAAGGGGAGCAAACAAAGATACCATTTTCCCCTTTTGCCAAGAATCCAACCTCCTCATTTTTTTTTCTCTCTCTCTCTTCTTCGTTTGTCCCCCCCCCCCCCCATCCCTCTCCTTGCCTTACTGCAGCAGAATGAAGGTTTTTTACTTCAACAGTTGCAAATCACATGGTTGGCTTCTAATGTAGTCCAAGGCCCGAGCCTACTTCAAAGCCAATCATTTATTTCCCAACCTCCCCGAATAATTAGAGCGCCTTTTCATCTGACACACACACAGAGAGAAAGAGGAACAGAGAGAGAGAGAGAGAGAGAATGAGAGATAGATAGACAGAAAGATAGATAGAGAGAGAAAGGCAGAATTTAGAAAAAATAATACTTGACAACAAGGAGCATTAAGCAACTCATGAAATGTTTAAGCATTAAGGGCAAATGAACAGTGACCTGCACAGCAGGGGAAGCAAATTGTTTTATTCGCCTTACGCAGTGAGGATCAACATATTGTTAAAGTGTTGGAAATATGAAATATGTCCTAATTCTAAAACGTTTAGCTGATATAGCTCACTATGTTTATCACTTCTTTATTTTTTTCTTTCAATTATTATTATTATTATAACTATTATTATAATTACTATTGATTGCAGTAGTACAAGTAGTAGTAGTATTTCAATTATGTTAAAACGTATTTAAATGTACTGTAATTAGTATTACCATTGCAGCAATAATAATAATAATAATAATAATAATAATAATAATAATAATAATGACGATGACAAAGTAAAAAATACACAGAAAAGACAATTAAAACATTAATTAATGAATAAACCAAGTAATTAATTAATTAATTAATTAATTAATTAATTAATTAATATTATTAACTAACACAACAGCTATAATAATGATGTTCTTTTGAACAACAACAACAACAACAATAATAATAATAATAATAATAATAATAATAATAATAATAATAATAATATGAAGTGGAATTAGCAAAAAATGAAAACATGAACACGTGAAAATAAACAAATGACTTTTTTAAATGTGAAGTTTTTTTTTTTTCCAAAGAAATGAATAAACCCACATAAAAACAACACTAATAATACCAAGCTTTTAATATGCACATTTTAACTTTCTATTACCTACAATAACAATAAAAAAATTAAATCATGATCATCATCACCACTTCTGATTTTCTGAACCTTTAGCTACTATTTTTTTTTTTTTTCTGCATGATATCAGCCTCATTTATAGTGAGTGTTTCTCATCAGCATCTTGCGCCACATGGCCTGCCAGTACCTCCATGCTGGGCGCTGGTTACTGTCCAGCAGGTGGTTTTAAAAAAGCATCTGAGGGCGCCACATATGACATGGAGCCTGATAGATGGAGAAATGTCACCTGAAACCCGGCTTACAGCGAAACCTCTCGGAGAGGAAATGATAAATTGTAGACTACCTCCAAATAGCTGCCACTGAAGCGGCAATATGATACAATCTATGGCATTGTTACACCGCTGTCATGGACTATGAATGAAAGAGCAGGTTTTTTAATGAAAAAAAAAAGAGCATATGGGCTGCTGTTTCTATGAATAGCATAATATATTCTTTAACATTTTTTAATTGGAGTATGACAGGCCTTTGAGGTCTAATCCAAACATTAGCTTAATCATCAGAGGCCTTCAGTTTAGAACAGAATAACTAAATCCACCTTGAAGCATTTAAAATGAAATTAAAAAAAAACCAAAAACCAAAAAACAAAAAAACAAAATTTTTATCTGACCTAAGTGAACAAAGCATGCGTCCTCAAGGAGTTGTACAAAGCATTGTGTTGCTCCAACACACACAATCAATGTCCTCACTGGAGGAAATGCTGCGCACACACAAAATAGTCACAACGTTACCCTGCTAAAAAGTGGAAGAGCCTGAAATTTAAGAGCTCAGTGAAGTGAAGTGGAAAGAAAGCGAAGAGAAAAGGAGTCGCACCTGGTGAAACGCTGTGTGGAAAAGGGGCGGCTGCCTCGTTCTCAGATGCTGCTGAGGTTCTCATGAGTTTGTGCTTGGCAGGGGTTGGTCAGGTGATACGCAAGATGCACCTTTGTCTGCTGCTGCTGCTGCTGCACCTTGAGGCACTCCCACCTGGAAGCAAAGGCTAAGAAGTGCTCTCAGGCTCAAAGAAATTCTGTTTTTGTCAAGGCTATTTAATGGATCTCTCTGTGGAGAATAACCACGTTAGACAGAGAGAAATAGACATCAGAAATTATCCGTTCCAACAAAAATATCACTTTAAATCAAAAAAACTGAGAAAAAATTCTGACTTTAATTTTGTGTAAAATAAATAAATAAATAAATAAATAAAAGAAAATAAAAGAAAAAGAAAAACCACATATTCTAGTCCTGTAGTCCTGATGCTGGTGGTTTTAATATATTCAGGAATTCAGCTCCGGTTGTTGCTGACTTACAGGATTCTCTCTTTTAATTACACCCTAAAACACAAAAGACAAAACTGACATGACAAACAAATAAAAATAAAGAAGGCAAAATTGTATGGTAACTCTCACAATTTAGTGGTGATATAAAAAGGGTTAACTTTCTTTAAAGCATTCTGACTCAAGCAGTTTTGTTCTTGCAGTGAAATTTGCGACCACATCATTATGACTTATGTTTCATTCCCAAACAGTAAAAAGTAAGTTTCGACAAGAGTCAGTGATCTGGACACTAAGGAGATCCATATCATAATATTATAGTTATTAATTTGTTGCCTGCAGACACCTTTCATTCAGCCCCAAACTGTTGGATCACAATATTTGAAGAGACTCTCTCTCTCTCTCTCTCTCTCTCTCTCTCTTTTTTTACATTTTTTTTAGAACGTTGTCCATTTTGGTGAAGCGAAAGTAGCCAGTTATTGTCATCACTGCCCTTGAAAATGCATTATACCTCATCTGAGGACCCTCTCAATCAAAGAGGATGAATGGCCGTTTAACAGACGACCCCTAACCTTAATCCACCGCGAGAGTCAGAACCAACAGGGAGAAACATTTGGCTTCATGTTGCAAACTTTCTTGCTGCTGACAAACCGTGTCGGGCGACATTACAGCAGATTGTTGCAAAGTTCAAAATTCAAGTCAGCTTGATACTTTTTAATCTGACCTAGGAAGAAAAATCCAAATTTTTTTTTTTGTTTGCTTTTGGTTATTTCCTGGCAGCATAGACAAACACTATGGTGGGTCTGGTTACCATACAGCATCAGGGGCAGATTTGTTGTGGAATAGGGGCAAATGTGGTGATCCCCTTTTGATTCAATGATAATATTATTTTTTGTGAATAACATTGAAAAGATCGGTTATATGTCTTGCTCAATTGTCCCTCTTAAGGAAATTCTACTTAGTTTAGATACTATCTTAGATAGTCAAATTGAAACAGAAATCTGTCTGGATGAATAATTGTTCATTGATGCGCCCATCAATCATTTGTTGGATTTGTTTTTATTTCATTTCAACAGCATATTTCCTCTACAACCAGAAATAAATGTGTGTAATCCTTCGTCTCTTGTTTAATTCATGGCCTGATTTGAAAAGACTTGACTTAGCTGCATTACACTTCGTAGTGAACGCAGGCTCTCTCTCATATCTCTGATTCTTTAGAATAGATCTGTTGCACATGTCGCTGTTTGCTGTATGTTGGGTAATTGCCTATTTATATTTCATGCCTTTCATTATCTCATTCTGGTTTTATGATAATAAGTCCGATTCAGAAATGCTGTCAAATTTTCTCATGCATCTTTGGAACTAGATTGGAAATGTCATCAGCCTGCACACCTTTCTCTTTCTCTCTCTCTTCCTGTCTCGATATTTTTAATCTTCTATAAACGGCTCTGAACGGAAGGTGTTTTCAAATGTTTAACAACAGCCTATTTTGTCTTTTTGGTATTATTACTGTAATTGCCTTGTTTCTATCTTTTTTTGTGTGTGAAACTGTTTTAGTTCATGTTCACGCCTCTATCTTAATCAGGACTCCTTGCAACATCTCAATAGGACGTCCCAGGATAAATAAGGGCGTTATTATTAGTATTATTGTTAAAATGCCTAAAACGTCGATGGGGTAGACTTTTAATTTCATCGAAATTATGTTTGTCACTTTTTGCATGTGAATGCAATCAACAAATGAAGGATTAATTGAATTTTTTTTGTGAAAACACAAATGATTGCACGCACTTTGATTAATTCTCTCTCTTTTTGTCTCCCTTTTTCCCCTTTCTATTGACTCTCCCTGGCTTTTTCATCACTTTCTCCCCCAACTCCGAGTCTGCGTCCAGCTTCTGGTCTCCATCCTGTTCCCTCTTCCCCTCTTCTCCATCTCCCTCTTCATATCCACTCCACATCAACTCTAACCCCCCACCTCCCATACCTCTCACCATTTTTTCCCCTTCCTTCCCTCGCCCCTTTTTCACCCCCCATAGGTACGCCTCCATCCACTCTTGGCAGCCACATCTCTTCCGAACTCCCCTCCTCCTCCGCCTGCCTGGCTCGCCCACCCCTCTCCCTGGTTGGTTTCCACAGCTGTGGTGAGTGAGGGGCAGATGACCGGAGAATTGGCCCCTGGGAGAGCGCTGAGCCATCCTGGTGCTATTAGGCTCGTGGCTAATAATAGGTGTTTCAGACCAGGGGAAGATCAATCAGGGGGAATCATGGGGAATGTTCAGAGCAGCGCTTTTTACACATCGGCCCAGATGGATGAAATTACACTTGTCAGTTTTTAGTTGCATTACTCCCAAATTGGTTGTCTACTCTTTTTTTTCTCTTCCTCCCTCCCTCACTCTCCCTCTTCTCTCCTTTCTCTCTCTTTGCCCCCCCATTCATGTGTCAGTGGCCTGCTAAAAGGATTCGCCGGTGAAATCCCTGTCATTTTTGTCTTTTGCCTGTTTAGCCCTCAGCCGGCAACAACTCCATCGCCTTGCACGTATGCACTTAGAAAACATCAACTCACGTCTTAGGGGCTCGGCCAATTTCCATGTTAAAGCCAGAGTCTGCCGCTGACATTCCGTGTGCGTTCTGCATGCATAATAAAGCCATTTGATGTTGTCACTGTCAAACACCCAGAGGACAATCACAGAAAGTAGCAGATGAAGAGAAAAATTGATTTGCGCCAATGTTAACAGTTTCTTAAACAAGGAGTTGCTTCATGTCTTGATAAATATAGCATTCAAAGTGAGGCGAGGCTGATGATGGACTTTCATTTGAGGTGCGCAAAAAAGTTTCAAACCAATTGTAAACATTGTTTATTTAGAGTCTAAAACCAGCAGTAGAATGCACATTTACACTCAAATGCTTATCATGAAACTTATTACAAATTTTCATATATTTTGTATCAGGCCACCTGATGAAATGTTACATTGCAATTTTCCTTTCTTGTATCTCTGTTCTTTCTAATATCTTTTTAATATGTTGTCTTCTAACTTGCAAAGACGGCCTTGGCCTGACTAATTCCTCTTGCTATCTAACAACATTTAGCAGCTATTTGCAATTGTTTTTACATGGTTTGTCCTTCCCCACTGTAATTATCTTTAATACATTTAGAAATGTCTTTTGAGTAATATGAGAAAGTCCACAAAATATTGTTTCGTCTACATTCAGCACTGTTGTTTTAGAATGGGAGATACCTGAGGAAAACAAATAAAAAGGTTTGTGAGTGTGAAATGAAGCTTTACAGTCATGAAACCGTTCCAATGATAATGTTTACAAAAAAAAACTGCACTTAAAGGAAATTGATCTTTGAGTCAAACGCATAAATCATGTTTTAAGTGCGCAGAAATAATCCGTGTTGTAATGGTGTAATTAAAGCTGCAATTTGCAAATGAAACATTCAGACTGCATCTCACTGCTTGAAACAAAATAAAATGAACTTTTAATCATACACTGCTGTCGTTTATTTTTTATTTTTTATATTAATCACCTCAATTTGCCATGGCAATTATAAAAGGCTGAATCCAAAATAAGCCCCTCGGCGTAACTGAGGACTAAACTAATGTAGGAACAGCTTTGTGCTTAGATGTGTGCACTCTTTTAAATGTGCTGCCACAAAACTAGGATTCTGTTTTACCTGCGAAGGTGGAGCCATAGGTGTGGTAATCAAAAGCCCAGAGCATTTTACGTAATTGGGCCGCAAGCTCGTAGTGAGGTGAGAGGTGTTAGTGCAACTCCAGCCACACAGCGTATCATCGAAACCTACAGGCAACCCGGTGTGTTAGATGTTATCGAGCACGACGTGCCTGTCGAAAAGGTGACAACGAAAGGCTGAGAGGGATCATTTTGAGGCAGCCACACAACAGCTATTTGTGTCACTGGTTTCCCGTCCTAACTAGGCGCTGACAGCATGAAATCTTTAGCATTTTGCAAAGCTTTCCTTTCAACTTGTCCACACATTTGCTGTTTTATTTTCGATGTGGCTACCAGCTAAGGCTTTGGCACCAAGACGTATAAAGACATTGAACTACTTGCTTGTGTCAAACAATACCTTGTAATACAAGCCCCTATGACAATCAGAATATTACACTGGCAAAACAAACTGTTTGAATTTAACCAATAAAACTGGCTTAAGAATCTACATTTATCTTTTTAGGGGGATTTTAATCAGTATTTATGTAAGTTTCACCGACAGAACACACTTAAATAACCTTTTTACTCATTGGATTTGTCTTCTCATATTAAAAAGATTTAAATATTACAGCAGGTGTTAAGGTAACTTGCATTACCTCTGCTGCTAAGCTAGTTGAGCTGAATAATAACTTTCTAAGCTATTATGACAAGGTCCTAATAGTCTCTGGCATTTAAAATGTATCCTTCACTGGCAATGTCAAAGATTAGAAGTAAAATGGCTACCATGTTTGATCTTACTATCTGCAATCGCACCTTCTGCAGCTAAATCTGAACACTAACTATTTTAACGAGATTATTTGAAAAAGTTTGTCCTGACAGCTACTTCTGTTGTTTAATGACAATGATCATTTGTGGGATAAGAAACTCGGTTTACTAAGCCAGCAAAAAGCTAGATTTAAAATGTTTACATTTATTTTGACAAGGTTAAGCTTTTCCATGACAACCACAGCTAAAATGAATTGCTCTTTGGAGGCCACTGCCTCGTTATAACGAAAGTAAACTTTCTAGCAGGCTTGACTTTAGCATTAGCAGTGTTGCTAAGAGCTAATTAGCAGCAGATACAAAACTACGTCCTTCTTCTAAATTCCTGTTTTCATGACACGCTAACAGATGAGAATAAAGTCTGTCTGAACCACAATGATCAGTGAAATTATAATCAAAGTGTTCCAAAATATAATCGCTAATTTAGATTTTAACCAATACATTTTACATTTTAAAAACTAACATGCTTCATTAAAAGTTTGATCATTTAATGGGTAATATTTGATACCCTGTGAAATTCTTTTACACAGTGCACAACATGACAGCCACAATAGGAGATTTAAAGAAACTGAACTCAGAAGCTCACTAGGAAGACATTTCCACCCTTCCCCTCTGGAAATCAATGCAACCCTCCAGATGTTGGGGTCCTCTTGGTCCACGGCGCAGCCCAGAGCAGAGATGTTCCTGAGTGTCTGATTGCACAAGGAGACGACTGGAAACAGAAAGCCTTCTTTGACTGAAAGCCCGGTGACCATGGGGGAGGGAACTGAGGCCTCTGTGTGTGTGCGTGCGTGTGTGTGAGAGAGAGAGAGAGAGAGAAAGAGAGAGAGTCTCCTTAGCAACAGGAAGAAAATTATTGACATCCTGACTTCACAGCAAAACTCGTCTCAGGGCTTCTGCTGGATATTCACATGAGGCAAGAATGAGAGAGAGAGAAAAAAAATGTTCAAAAGCTGACATAAAGAGAAACACTCCCTGCTTGTCTTCTATTTATATTGAAATGAGTTTTCCACTCTCCTCTGCTTGTGTGTGGTGAATACAGAGAGTCCTAATGTATGTATTTTGCTCATTTTACTGTGTCTGGCATTTCCGCGCCTCTCCTCTCTGACTCTGTGTTTGCCTCCCGCTGTGGTAAACACAACACGGCCTATGATAGCACATGCATTTCAGAGAGCTCAAAACACTGACGAGGAGCCGAAACATCCCTCCCCACCCCTCCACCGCCGGCTCCCCCTTCTCTCCCTCTGCCTTCGTCAGTCCTCTCCCTCACTTCCAGCCAAGGTATTCAGCTTCCATGATTGCAAACATGCATAATGACAGCATCTCCCGGGGGCCAGCGGAGATACCCCACTGATGCTGAGAGACTCTATCCTGTCGTCACATGGCAGGAAATTTGTCGGCAGTGAGCGCCGGAGCCTGGAGAGCTTTGGCAAGGGAAAACCAGAAGCCAGGCTGTCTTTTTTTTAATTATTATTATTATTATTAATTTATTTATTTTTTGTTAATAAAAATGAAGTGCAAATTATGCTCGGGCTTATTGGAACAGCTCGCTGCTTCCTCCCATTATGAGGCCAGGGCGAGTGCCATGGAAGCATAAGCGTGAATACATTATAAAGTAATGAGGAAACATCCAGGAGAGGGTCATGGGGGGCGTCAAGCGGCTCCAGGGGCCTTCCGAAGAGCTTTCAGCGTGCTCCGCCATGGATTAGTCATTCATGTTTGAAGAGCAGGCGAGAGGTGCAGTTCAACAATGTTAGACATAGCAACAGTTGCTAAGAGTCGCAGCGAGCAAAGCGCATTCAGGGAGTACAGTGGTGGCTAACCAGGAATATAGGTGAATAGGGATAGAGCAACTGTGTGTATCAACGCTGATGAGGGTGACATTTCCATCAATGCTGCGCAATGTTTTTGAAACGGGGCTCGAAATCTGGGAAGAGCAAAGACGATAAACCAGTCAAACCAAATCAGGAACAGAGAAAGGTCATATGTTTGGGATAGCTGATCTTTCTGTGACAAGTTAGCCAAATCCCATTGTCCACTCCAACTTCACAAAAGAAGCTGTTGTCCTATCAGTTGTCAGTTCCTTGAATATCAGCGGATGCCACATCAGTAGGTCTCAAGATGTTTTATAGCTAAGAATTCAGCATTTTTCTTTTTTTAATTCTCGCAAATGGTGAACAATAATATTTCCAGAAGTAATACTGTACAACAGAATACATCAAACATTGCAGTGGTGTTTTGTTTTTGTTGTTGTGACAGCAAAATACCACTTGCGTTTCAATTTGAAATACAATTATATTTTCCCTTTCCTAGTGAAAAGGACTGACCAATGAAGTCTTACCAGTCCACCTGAGAGAAGTCAAGTGAAGCTGAAGCTGATTTTGATTGTGCCGTCAAAGATATTAATAAATGTTTCTAGAGGTCATCAAAGGTCAACAAGTCCCACCCCACATTTACAAATCAAATTTGGTGTCAATCGACTCTGATGCTAAAATCTTAGCTGCACGATATTAATTTAGATCAGCTTGGCTTCATTTGTTGACATGGATGAGGCAGAAGGTTGGAGGGGAGCAGTGGGGCTTGATCTCTGGTGACCTCTGGAAGCTTCTTTTCTTAAATCTTAAAAATGACAACGGCACAAATTAAAGTTTTCACTGCACAAACCAACACAAAAGTAGCACAGTTGTCTGACAATTAGCTATTTTTAAGTGCTCTAATGCTGCATCAGAGCAACAGTGACCCACTGGTTCAGAAAGATGTTAGCTGCTAACTTTATGATTAGAGTAAACTCAGCAGAATGAAGATAACAAAAAACAGCATTCTTAAAAAAGTAATGTTTACTTAAGTGTGAACTTTCAGCTAGAAATACTCAATTTTATTATCCAGCGGATACAGGGGTGAAAGCTGTGATGTAGTTGTTTCTGAAAGGTCATCTCCAAACTATGCTAATGGCTCTGGTTTCCAGCCGGTGTTCCAAGCACACCATAATATAACTTGGGTTCTCACTTGGCCTGCCGGTTGCGTCTGCGGCATTCAGCAGCATAGCTGCCAAATAATTTGCCCTTTGCATATTTCTTCTCTTTCACTTTTTTGTGACACTTGGAAGTTTCAAATCGTCAAACAAATTTAAAGCAAAGATGAATTGAGTAAACACAACAAAAAAAAAACAGTTTTCAAATGACAGTTTTACTTGTTAAAGGAAAAAGCTATTCTAACAAACCTGGCTTTATGGGAATGAATAATTACCCTCGTTATAGAAGTAACAACCTTCTTCGAGCAATTCTGATCCCTTATAATCTGACTTTTGCATCACTGTGGAGGAATTTTTGCCCACTCCTCCTGAGAGCGTTACATCAAACCCACAGGTTTTTGATTTCCTGCAGTCATACCCCATCATCTCAATTAAATTTAAGTTCAGGATTAGAATATGCCACTCTGAAACTTTCACTTTGTTTTGCTGCTGTTGATTTTTTTAAACCAGTCAGAGGCGGACTTCACCTTCTAAAGGCGTAATTTACTGAATGTAACCTTTTGCGCCAAAGGTTACAAAACATGACTTTTGGGGGAAATGTGAGACTGGTCTGTGTTCTTTTTGGTCAGCAGTGGTTTTGGTCAGCAGTGGTTTTCAGTCAAAACCACCATTAAATCTCTTGCCACTATTAAATCCTTAATAGTAGCAAGAGAGGTCTGCAATGCTAGATGTTGCTTTGGGCTCTTTTGTGACCTACTGGATTAGTCAATGAGAGCTTGAAGGTTCGCCAGTGTTTCATATTTTCTTATTTTGTGAATTATGGCTCTCACTGTAGTTAGTTTAGAAATGGATTTTCACTTAGGGCTAGATTGGTTTGGATAGCTTCCCCCCCCTTACTCAATGTAATCCTTATTTTAAAATCACTTTTTGAATTTACTCATCCTATCTATGTCTGATATTGAAACGTAAAACTAAAGCAGAAGAAATCCTTTTTTTCTGCAGTTGCTACACTTTATGCTAAAACTGAGAATCAACGGACAGGTATCTCTTCACAACCCTTTAATCCCGATTTGTGACGTTACCATTTATATCCAGAACACGGTCATAGGTGCAGTAACTAAAATCCCCAACATCACTCGGCTCGCCAGCAAATCACAATGGAGGGGAATTCATACTCAGCTCACAGTAAACGTGTGAAAGAAAACGTCAATGTGAATTAACTGGGAAAGTCGCCGCTGAGTGCCCTGCACCGCTGTATATAGACTTCCTCTCTGCCAATCACACATCACACAAACAAGTCCAACGCTGTACGTTCCCCTCGGGTGGGATGGGTGGGTGGTAACTGGTTTGAGCCCAGTGCTTTAGAGCCACTTTCAGTTCCTCCACAGTGAAAACGCCCTCCCATTGGCATTCAGTCACTGATGAGCTCGCAATGGAGTTGCCTGATGGAACGCCATGGCAACGGCCGACACCTGGCAAGAGTTCATCCCACCTCCTCTCTCGTTCTTTCTCTCTCTCCTCCATCATCCCCCACTTTTCCCTCCCACTTCACCCCCCACCTCCTCTTACTCCCATCCCCAGATGCTGGAACATATTTCCCTCAGACTGACTGAAAGCCTCTGTGAACAAATAATGGGTCCATGCCAGTCTAAATAAAGTGTGGTTTATGAGTTGTGGTCAGAAATGTCTCCCCCTGCCCCCTTTTCCAGCCATTCCCCTTTCTCTTTCTTATATGCTCAGTTTTTTAATGTTCAACACAAAAACAGTTGCCAATATTTTCTCCCCTCTTTTTTTTCAGATTATAAGTCTGTTTTGTGATTACACAAAGCTTTTTTTTTCCTCCCTTTTTTCACACAGAACCACATAGTTGAATCAAATAGAGCTGCTCCACACCAGTAGTCTGCAAACCCGTTTTGCAGAATGGAACATGACTCTCAAGCCAAAACAAACCGACGCGCGACTTTGCCGTTTTTCAGCTAGGGCTTTTTAAGACGATGTCTTCGACCTTGGTGCTGAACAAATCACATGTTGCGAGCCTCAACTCTGCTTTGTTATTCATTAATCAAATTAATTAAGACTGGAGGGAGTTTGCGAGATCCTTGCAGCAAACGGAGAGGCTGCATAAATGTGAAGGTAAGCCGCTGTCTGATGGAAACCCCACAAGTTTTAATCACATAAACCAAACGTGCTGATGATGGAGAGTCCTGCTGAGTCATTTCAGAGTTCTGTGAAACAAAATGTTATTGAATTATTTTCTATGTTAATTGAGGAGCCCAATTATAGTGACTCCTTAAACTGACCTGAGGAGACTGGTTCATTTTTACAGCTTTCTTAACTGAAAATGTGTTTAGCCTTAATTGGATCACAGTTACGCTGTGTCCGGGAAGCCATTAGTGACTAGATGAAAAATGAACACTTCCATCTTCAGTCGGAAGATGGAAGTGAAATAGTTGAAGACAATTAGAAAGCTCATGGAATGTGTGTGTTAAAGTATTTCCGAAAAGATGAACGCGTAGGAAAGTATTAAATGTTTGAAACTGTCCCGAGTGCAAAAAAAGAAGAAAGGTCAAGAAAATTGCTGTTAAGCTTTTCCTTAACCTTCTGTGATGTTTGGCAGATTACAGACTAACATCACTGCTTTTTCTTCTAAGTGGGCAACAAAGCGCTGGGTGGCTCAGTAGTTGAAGCGCTCGCTCCACGCGTGAAGGCTGTGGACCTCGATGCAGCTGATTCTGGGCTCACGCATCCAAAGAAGACGCTACTTCATTGATGGTTTTCAGAAAAGAGAAATACTTTCCCGTAAAATGTTTGTAGAGTGGGATTTATTTTTGACAACTGAGGTATATTTTGTAAAAGCTTCATTGATTAACAGAGCAAATAAAAATGCAAAAAAGGAGGAAAATGTCTGAAATCAAGATTATTCACATTTTATAAGCAATAATGTTGTGACACTTAGGCATATTTGGGAAGAAAGGCATGGGACAGTTTGAGATACTCATATGAATACCTCCAATAAAAATACCCGTTATTCCCACTGCTGACAAAATATAAGAGAATTTCTTTTCACTTTTATTTATGTAGCGCCAGTTCATAACAAATGTCATCTCAAGGCACTCTACAAAAAATATATATGATTCAATCATACTATATATACATTCCTATTCATCCTAGTAATCAAACAGTGCAGTAAGATATTGACAATTGTAATAATAATGGCAACTACAACATGCATTTATCAATATTTGGGTTCTGATATTTAGACCTACAATAGTCTAACCTCAACAAGACTGATCCTTGGGATTTTTTTTTTTCAGCAGCAACAAATGTATTTCTTTTAGGTGAGGGCAAAGTGTACAATTACTCATGGTAATGGGGAAACTTGGATCACACTTTCTTTGGAATCTCACTTCAAAAAATACTTTAACCAAAGGAGCACTGTAACAGAAATCGTAGAAGATTTTGAAGTCTATTTTGTTCAGAATCCTTGTATGCTGACACCAGAACCCGGCCATGGCAAGGATTCTTACAATACAGAAGGAAAAAAGGGATTTTTGGATAAAACATTGTCCTTGTCACAATCTTAAAACCCTTGATATAAATGTTTCAAATCATTCAACAAAAACTGCTTGGAGTCACTGCAAATTTCTCACATTCCAGTGCTCCATATTCGTTGAAGGGCCACAAACAAATGTGTTAATTCCTTTCCTTTTGTATTTATGATTTTATTCTCAAATATTTCACAACAACAACAAAAACAGAGGAGTAAATACCCGATGTTCTATGATGCGATCAACCTGATCTAAACAGAGAGAACATATAGAAAATACAGAAAAGTAGCACCACTGCGAATGTCAAATATTCTTTCCTGATGTTGGTAAGTTGGAGTAACTATTCCAAGAGGAAATATAGATAGTTTTAGTTAATTTAAAGAGAATTGAGGAAAATCTTCTTAGAAAATATAGATTATTATTAATTTTTTTATAAACTTGGATGAAAAGACTGATTTAGCCAAACACACCTATGATGGAGGAAGGATTTGGCTGATGGCATCAATCAGCACACCTTTGTGCAAGAGATTAATAATTTCAGACGTGTACAGTGTTTACCACAATCTTTTCACTTTTCTGCTTTGCTCTGCTGATTATGTTGCACATTCATTTATGAATTCGCAATCAAGACAAGCCTTAGAAACTTAATGCTGACACATCAGAGAAACACCAAAGACCTTGGTCTCGGTTCGGCTGTCCTATGAATGTCCAGGCTGCTCAGATAGCCACAAGGCTCAAGTCTGCTGGTGTAAAACAAACGGTTGATGTTTTAAGTAGTGTGACAAGATTGATTTTTCTCTTTAAATTAACATGTCTGTCATCATATATTGTGTTTTCCATTTCACTAACTTCCTATTACTTTTGGCGCTTGGCTTGTATTTTTTTCTAAACTATTTCTCCAGTCAAGCGAGTCACCATCACAAGATTATTAAAGCTAAATTGCCAAAGCTATAGGAGGTGTAGAATAAAAGCGGAAGAGAAAATGGCAAGAAGTATTGAATGGTGGCTCGGAAACTCAGACGTAGTTGTGAATTTTAAATAGTGCAGCGGAGCTATTTTTAATTTTGTTGCGGGGTCATGCTGCTCTAAACATAATCACATTTTTGCATGCGCAAGGGGAAAATTACTTATTTCTAAGTCAATTAAAATAACTCTGTGCTGATCACTGCATGGTCTATGAAACAAGAAAAACCTCACAGGGACACTTAGCAGAGCAAACCGCCCAACTTAAACTTTGCAGAAACTGTTAAATTAGTGTAAAAAGGCAGCAGAAAATGTATTCTGTTTTAAATCTCAGAAATACATTTTATTTTCTTAATAATGTCATGTGTCGTAGGTTAATTTATATAAACAGAAACAGGAGAAAAATCCTGTGTTTCTGTGTGCTTAAGAGGATCTGGACAGAGTGCATAGAGATATCATGCAAAAACCCAAAAAAGTAGCTGGGTCTAACAAAATAACATACAGTTTATATTAGTTTTTCACAACCTTCAGTTAACATTAAACACATGCAATGAACCTTATCTTTGAGCTATTGACTGAGATATTTAAAACCCTGCTAAACTCTGCCCTGGAAAATGAACAATTTCTAAACAAATTTCTGCTCTACATTTTCAGGAGGACCCAAATTTTTAAGTTTAGTGTTAGACACCTAGCTGGCTTTTATCCAACAACTAGCAAGCTGATTGTTCCTCCTCCTTTACTGCACCATTTGGAGCTCATTTTCTTGTTAGGTTACTCCCTTGGTCAGTAAACCTGCTTCTGATTTAAGATGCACTATTTATAGCTTTAAACTTACAGATTTTGACCAGAGGGGACTAGAATAATATTACATAATATTTCATTTGTCACTATATTTCTTGAACACCAAAACTGCAGTTGTACCCTCAGTGATGAAATAATAAAATAATAAAACATGTTATAAATATCTGTTGCTAAAGTCTCAATCCTTGGCCAATGATCAGTCCTTAGGGTGCTGTAAATGGATGTGTGTGTCTGCAGGGGGGTCAGCGAGGCGTAGAAGGTGGACAGATGGATTTCACAGGTAGGAAAAAGCTCTTCGTTAGCCGCGTGGCTGTGCACTACTAAAACCGTTTGTTGTAGTTTTCTGCACACTTGTAACATAAAACATATTCAACAACACATAACCTGGGCTGCCACAGACTTTTTGGACATGTTGAAAAATTCCACCACATGAGCTCCACGGCTTCCCCAGGCAATGCACACCACAAATGTTTTGTGAATTAACAAAACTTCAAGTACTCAAGATTATGGACACACTTCCAAAAACTGTGCAACTCTACAACTTTTACCATGTTTATATGAAAATAAGTTTTCATCTTATTTTTCTGACTTGGTTTTTGGAAATTCTGACTTCCTAGCACAAACTGCGTACACTATAGCCTCACAATTGCAGATACAGATACTGTAGAAGGTGTTTATCAAGTGAGCAAGTGTCTATTAATGGAGGTGTCTTTGTGGGAACAGATATTACATAGTGCATCTTCTATGTAATTTGGACAATCACTGTGTCTGTTCAGAGGGAAGATTAGTACAGCACAGAGAAAAAAAACAAAAAAAAAAACGCAACAACTTTGTTTTACAATGACAAACAAGTTGGCTGAACTGGATGGGAAAGAAACCATAACCAAAATAAGAAACAACAATCTTTATGTGCCAAGTAACAACTTTATTGTGCTAACGAAAAGTACTTTTCATTGCATTGTCTTGATATCTTACCCACGGTTTTGTTTAAGACAGTCATGCCTATCCTAGCCTCTGATCTTATTCAAATAGTAAACTCATCCGTCCTGTCAGGTGTTTGCCTCCGGGCTTTAAAAACAGCACTTATCAAACCGCTACTAAAAAAAGAACAATCTGGACATCTTGCTATTGGAAAATTACAGGCCAATCTCCAATCTTCCATTCATTTGCAAGGTTATTGGAAAAGCTGAGGTTCAAAGGTTGAATAGCTTCTTAACAATGATCGTCCACTTTGATGTCTTCCAGTCTGATTTCCGTGATCAGCATAGAACAACACAAAGCATTCACTGACATTCACATAAATGCAGACTGTCTAAGAACCAGACTACTGGGATTATTAAAGCGACTAGAGCACTGGGTTGGAATCTCTGGTACAACACTTGGCTGGTTCAAGTCTTTGGTTCAAGAACAGGGACTTCTTTGTGTCAATAGGTAACTTTTTATCAGCCCAGACAAAAATCACATGCAGGGTACACAACTCATATTCTCACTAAAAACCAGGAAAATATTAACCCTGTTCTAAAGTCCTTCCACTGGTTCCCTGTAGGTCAGAGAATGGTCTTTCAAATACTTTTATATGCTTACAAATTATCCCTGTTTCAACCCTCCACACCAGTTGTCTGCTTTGAATCTACTTTTCCTCCCCCAGAGTCAGAACCAAATATGTAGAAACAGCATTCAGCTTCTATATGATTCTCTAATTTGGAATAAACTTCCAGAAAACTCAAAAAATGCTGAAACACAGAGTTCCTTTAAATCAGGACTAAAAACCCATTTTGTTTTATAGTTGCTTTTATTCATTTGCAACTAGAACAGTGTTTCCCAACTGTGGTCCTAAAGGGACAGTGCAGCGCATGTTTTAGATGTTTCTCAACTTTGAAACACCTGATTTAGATTATTGCAGTTCAGTAAAAACCTCATCAGCTACCAGTTAAAGTCAGGTGTGTTGGAACAGAAAAAAAAAACAACATCTGAATGATTGAAAAACATTGAACTGGAACTTTATAAGTTTTGCCCTCATTTCTCTACAAAGGTCTCCAGATATCCAATTTATGCATCTATGCATTGCAAAGAATTCTGAAAGATTTAAACTTTGCTGACCGTGAGAGAACACAGCGGACATTTTCTGTTTTACAAAATACATGTCTGCGCAGACAGGGCCTCAGATTAACAGTGCACTTACAAACTGAGATCAACTGTTACCAGTCTGAAATTAAAACGGAATATATGCTTTCAACACACATTCAGTATCCATCAACACCTACAGAGTGAAACTGGCTTTCATCACAATAAAGGTTACTGTAACAGTAATTCACACTGCCTCTGAGATTTATTAGCTTTCACTGCGAACTTTAAAAGGGCTTCAACACAACCAGCTAAAAATGTGCCAGATAAATTATTACACGGTAACATATGCTTCTGGTGAGTTACTGTGTTGCTCCCGTGGTATATAAAAAGTCGTTTCCAGCAATTAGTGCAAAACAAGCACGGCTCTGTCCAGTTGATTATGATAAATAAATAGCAGAAGGGGAAGGATATATCTTCTGCGAGAGCATATAAGGAGCAGAACTTATAATGGGTTTACTTAAAAAAATAAGAAATCCATTAATCTACGAACTCCAGAGCCACATTGAATGGTTGCAGAATATATATTTTTTTGTCATACAAAATTAATTTTACAGCTCTGAAATGCACTTATTACAAATGCAGTCTAATAAATATGGCCTTAATTTTATGCTTGTGTTGAGCTACTCTTAATTAACCAGGCTTTGCACTCACTCCCCAATGACATATGTTTAAACGGAAGCCAAAAATAACACCACAGAGGAGGAAAGTTGCTGGTGTTTTTTGTCCAAGTTGCATGCCCATGAATCACTGGGCTACGAGCCTTGTTTTGTCTTTTTACTATATTGGCATTTTGGAAGAACAAATTTTGTTTTCCATGAGCCACACTATTTTATTTTCTGACATAGTGTGGCTGTGTATTTGCCTTATGAGTCTCTCTCTGGAGTCTGCAGAGACACTCAGATTAATTCAGATCAAAGCCCCAAACAATGAGAAAATCCAAAATGCCAGGAGGGGGAGAAGACTGCTAAATAGAAATTGATACTGACTGAAAGAGATTGATGAGGAGTTGAATGGAACAAATATACATTTTCTTTAATTCCCTGGCCATTCTGCTCTAATGAGGTTTGACACCAGAGGATGTAAACACTGAGGGCATTGCTTGGTTAAAACATAGCAATGGAGGGCATGGAAGAATCAATCAAAAACATGGAAAAAGTAAAGAGTCCTCTCTTGGACTATCTATTTTATTTGTAACAGAAATCTTTTATATGTATAATGTAATTAAATGCCCCTATTGTGTGACACTAAATGATATTTCAATTGTGTTCATATATTAAGGGCAAACTTATTTTCAACATGATGTCTTGGCACCTCCTGTCATTGCACGAGAAACAGATAGTTGGCGTTCTTTCCACACAAGACTTTAAAAAGTCTTTCCACTTGTCATTTTTAATAGTTCCCAGCAAACACAACATAGCTTCTTTAAAAGCCGTTGTTAACATTAAAACACTGGAGACACTGCAAAGCGCTGTAACTATGCCATGCCTCTATGTGGCACTGTGCCGCCAGAGATCAAGGGCAAAAACAGAGAAGAAGGTGTGGAGAGCCACACCTGCAGTCACTGTGGGTTTTTTTTCCCCTCAATTGTTCTGTTTTTAATTAGTTTATAGAGAGAAGCCCTGTTTCTATTCTTGTCCAATGAGTTTGTTTTCACTTTTTTTACAGTGAAGTTCATTCTGAAAAAAAAAGAAGTTTCCACTTCAGAAACTGTGTTTTTCATTGATGTGTTTCTACTTATACGCTGTCTCTGGATCTATATTCACAATATAAGCGTTGACATGCTACTCAGCATCTGTAATAGCTAACCCCAGATGAATACAGCCCAATATTTATATAGTTTTTCCCTCCAAACAAACATGCTTCATTTAGATGGATATTCATTTCATCACTGCCTCTTAAGAGATGGCAATGAATTAGATTTTTACTTGTCTTAGAGAGATAAATGATCCAAATGGTGAGAACAGAAGATCACCCAACATTCTCATTCCTAAAAGCAAGCCTTGTTGCTTTATTTCTTCTGCTCACAATCAGACCCTTTCTCTTTCTGCTGTTTGGTGCCACCCTTTCAATTTGAGTGTTACTGTAAAAAATCTGTGGAGAGAACCAGCAGAACCCTGTGTGCTAGTACAGATGGTGAAATTGTATGTCACACAGGCCTTGTGGTTGAGAGGACAGTAGAGAGGACTGCAAGATGTGAAGTCCTAACGTTTTCACGGTGGATCTATGACATCGCAGGATTCATTTATTTGTTCCATTGCATATTGCCTAGAGCAGTGTTTCCCAACCCTGGTCCTCAAGGCACACTGTCCTATATGTCTTAGAGGTTTCCCTGCTTTAATGTACCTGATTCAACTGATTGCAGTTCAACAAACGCCTGTTAATCAGTCATCAACTGAAATCAGCTGGACTGAACCACGGAAATACCTAAAACATGCAGGGCAGTGAGCCTTGAGGACCAGGGTTGGGAAACACTGGCCTAGAGGCTCATAAAATGCTAATTCTGTGAGGACTCAAGAGCGAAACCATCAAAAACCAATACTGTGTGCGTAGAGCCAGAAAAGCTTGGTTTATCTCCTACCACTAAATCCATGCTAACCCTACTTTAAGAAACTTTTAACTGCCTAAGCAAGGAAGAAAAATTAGCTGCTAACTAATAAGCTAGCAAAGAATATGGAAATACTTACCACATTTAGAGTTATGTTCCAGACTGAACATAGACGTGACGAGGTTAGACCATCCTCACACTGGAGGCATGGGAAGCTTCAAATACAGGCAGGAATATTGATTGTAGGATCATAGATGGATCACCCTGCTCTCTACATCCTTCTACCTGTTTTGGCGGCTGCTAGTGCAAAGCACAAGATCAGCATGCAGTAACTTTAGAAATTAACAGCTCTTTAATACAGTGACACACATATACAATTACATGCAAACTGGGAAATCAGTTGACTTCGCTTAAGCTGCTTTAACTCAACTTATATAGTTAAATATAAGTGGACTCTTGATAACATTTTAAATATGACTGCATTGAATGTCACACTTTATGTATGAGCTCAGCCCATCTTTTTTAAAGGTTTTAAAACATTGTGCTTTTTTAATGGCTCGTTGGAAAATAGTGAGTAGGTGTTTATGATCTCATATTATATGCACCTTTTCCTCATCAATATAATACAGAGATGGCCGGATTTGACCACAGTTGTATTTTCACACTTTGTCAAAAAATCTGATTGATCAGACTGCTTACTGTTCTTCAAACACCGCTTTTGTCTTGGATGACTCATAAGAGAAGTATTTGGGTCTTTAGGAGCCAAATGTTCCACAGTTTTTTGCTTTTACCAGGGTGTTTGTCTTTGCTTTTCTGAGTAAAGCATTGTACTGAACACTAAAATTGCAGTCTATAAAGCTGAAATGTTGAGCTAAGTTGAAATGCAAGACCAGCTTATGCTGCAGTGCTTTGGTGCGGCCATACGTTAAGTCTTAAAATACTGAGTGAACATGTTTTAAGGAATGTAGTAACTCGTTTTAACTTAAATTTAGCAAATGTAGAAAACAGCATAGAATTACAGAGTCCTGCAAAAGTGTTCATGCCCCTTGACATTTTACATATTTGCAAAGTTGCGATAAACTTTGAAGTACTCTATTGGTACGATAAACCAATGAAAAGTAGCGCATGGTTTTCAAGTTGTTTTTTTTTTTTTAAATAATCACCTGAAAAGTGTGGCATGCATATTTATTCGACATCTTTTAGTCCATACATTTTAAAACCATCTTTTGCTGCTATTACTGCTGCCATCACATAAGGGTGTCAGACTCATTACCATTTCTGGCCTCATCAACACTACGAATGGCCAGTTTTGGCAGAATGTGCTGGCAAAATTACCCTTTTTCAAACTTAATAAATTAATAAATAGCTGTGTCCGCATTGAATGAGCACTTCTTAACATCTTTTGACGTTGATGTAATTTAGCATTAAGCAAATAAAAACTGTTTGGTTTGATTGATAAACTAATACTTAGGCTCACCACTGTTATCTTGAAGGTTTGTATGGCTCTCCAGAGTCTACAGGTCCCATTAAGCAATTTGGTCCACAGGGCCTTGAGTTTGTCATGTGTTTTAAGGACTTTACCAGCTTTTCAATTTCATAAAGTAAGATTTCTGACTATTTTTCTTTGTAAAATAGCTTCGAATTCAGTCAGTTTTTTTTTTTTTTTTCGCCATGGCATTTTCATGCCAGATATTTTTATAATTGGATAAAAGTTTGAACTTTCACTGTGCCACTCTGACACATGACTATGTCTTCATCTGAACTATTCACTGTAGCTCTGGCTGGCTGGTTAGTCTTGTTGTCTATGTCTTTTGTAGCCTCTAACAAATTTTTCCAAGGGTAACTTTCTATTTCGTTCTACCTATATTCTCATAACATCTGATTAGCTTCACTTTCCTTGTTTAAGGAAAGCATCCCACAGCATGACGTGACTTCCACCGTGTTTCACCATACCATTCAGGCTGATGTACAGTTTCAGCATTTATTTAGAGGGACTGAAAACTAATGCAGGTCACATTTTTCAGACTTTATTTCGTAAAAACAATTTGCAAGCCAAGTATAGTTTCCTTCTAATAAGCACTACTTACTCTCAGTCTATCACATAAAATCCCAATAATGCTAAATAAATTCAGACTTCACACAACTTCACTGTCAGACTCTGTGGTTTGATTATTATGGCCATGTAGTGAGAAATCAAAATTCAGACCAAGACTTGTAATTGGCTTCTTAAAGTCTTAATACAAGGGTTGTTTCAAGAAACAGCTGTTTCTTATACATTAACAACTGAAAAGCGTCAGCATTTGCACCCACACGTTCTCCTTAATGATCAGTAAAAAACCAAACTTCACATCCAAAACATAAACTGCTTCCCTGTAGCCAGCAACTAATTGATATTTTTCCACAAACAGCTCCAGTGGCCCTAAATCTTAATTATTGCAGTTGCTCTAGACCAGACATGACATCATAGCAACAGGTAGCCCAGTTTCTTCCACGGGTCTTTAATCATCTGAGATTGCCATCATAATGGGTGAGTGAGCCGCTGGTTCACAAAAGAAGGCCTCTCTGTGCTGAGGAGACAGATAAGGTGTGTCTCTGCATCAAACAGACTGGAGACACCAGGAGAACAGCGTTGCCTTTATTTTCGCTGATTTGAGATAAGATGAAACGCATAAACTATTGGCAATTTACGTGTACGAATGAACGGAAGTTGTAATAATCGGGAAAAGTTGGACTTCAAAGGGTCAGTTTTCATTTGGAGAGAAGAAGATCCTTTCCATACGGTGGAGCAATACACTCCCAAGACAATCAACAGGAACACACTCCAAGCATCACCAACAACTAGACCTTTGCCAAAACACAATCAACTCCCTGTCATCACATTCACGATACTTTTTCCTTTTTTCTTCTTTCTCTCTCTTCAGCCCCGTTTCTTCTCGCTGGATGCCCCAGTGTCAGGCACACCAGTTATTCCCTTAATCCTAAACAGATTGGCTTCCGCCGCGGAAGAAAACCCTCAGCCTGGCCGTCTCCTCTGCGTTTGCTCCGCAGAAACCCCGTTAATCGGCAACACATGGCGATGGGTTATGGAATGGATTATGGGGCCTTGCAACTTATGTGGTCTGCCGGCTGCTCCGGCACTTACACGGTGACGTTCAGGGACACGTTCCCTGACGGGGAGATGAAACTGATCGGATCTGTTCTCGCTTTTACAGCCTCCACGGACCAAAAGGGAGGGGAGTTAGGAGTGGTGGTGGTGGTGGTTGGGGGTTGGGTGGGGGGGAGACAGTTGTCAGTCATTCCTAATAGTGGCTCCCCTCAACAGCGGAGTCAATGGCTCTCTCCCTGATGTGAACACTGCATAGAAACTCATGCGGCGCGCTGAACGTGTAATTATCAAACTTGGAGCTGCTTATTAAGATGAGCGAGAGGACAAGGCGATTGTGTTTCTTTATTCTCCCGCTTCTTCTTTTTTTGTTTCTCTGCACAATGGAGTAAGTGGAGGTCTGTGAAATCATGGAGAGGAAGAAGGATCTGAGAGGAGGAGGACAGGAGAAGGGGGGAAGAGGCATGGGGAGAGTGAGATAAAGAAGACGGAGACAATTGGACGCACACAGGCACAAACACACACACTGTCACAGAACACAAATGGTGAGGTTAGCACAGTCTTCTTTTTTCACTACCAGTAGGTGGTACGTGTGTGAAGAAGGGTGTGTGTTTGTATCTTTGTATGTCTATGGTATGTAATTCTGAGGAGTTGCTGTAGGTTAGGTCTCAGGAACAAAACTGCAATGACCTACTCTCTTGCTATCTTGTTTTTACAGAAATGGCTTTGCAAGACCTGGTCTTGCCATTGGTCACAATGAGACATGTTGGTCTCATAGTGACCAATATAAGAGGCCTGTGTATGTAAGTTCTTGCATGTGTGTGTTTTTGGAAGGGGAGTCCTAAATCTGTAGGGAAAGCTGAAAATTACACCTCTACACCCATGTCCTGAGACTGGATCAGACAACGGGTGGTGCAAAGACTCTCTAGGAAATGGAAAACGGTGTTATTTGTTGGTAGGGTTTATCTGCTTCCCTAGAATCAGGCCATCACTTGCAGAGCCACTGTGCCTTGCAAAAGTAGTACTAATTCTTTCAATATTTCATCTTCTGTCGTATTGAAACCTTATTGTATATTTTGCATATTACATGTGATCAACACAAACTTGCACCTAATTGTGAAGTGGAAGAACAATGACAGATAGTTTTCAAAACTGTTTTCAAATAAAATCTGAAAAGTCTAGGATGGAGTTGGCTTTGGTGTCCTTCATTCTTACACCCCTGAATAAAATTTTGGTGGTAACTCAGGAAAAGCTGTAGAGATTCACACCTCAGCTCCCTCTTCATGAGAGATGAGCAAGAAAAAAAAAATGCCATAGGAGAGTTTCATGTTTGCCACAAACTATCTCGGGTACACGGCAAATATGTTTGAGATTTGATCAGATGAGATGAAAACGGAAAGTAAACACTGCCCGTCGCATGAAAAGTTCAAGAGGTACACATGCTCTATCTCATTTGGTGGGACATCTCAGAGTTTTTCAGCACTCTGCTGTAATATATGTGCAAGAAAATGTGACTGGCTGCTGCAGTTGTGTGTATGTCTTTAGCCCTGTGTCTGTGCATGTAAGGCGTAAAGAAAGGGACTGCTTCATAGACGCCGCTTTCAGCTGCCCAAGGCCAGAATGACATCGGCCCAACAACAGCTTACACAGTCGACTCTTTGGACCTCTGCCCTTTATCTTCGTCCAGAAGGACAACCGGCACTATTCTGTCTTCTGGCCTTCAACAAGAGCCAGTGAATAGAAGCTGCGGCAAAATTTGAAGATGCCTGAAAGGCCAATCTGGAGCATTTCAGAATTTCTCACTTGCATTTCTCACCCTGACAAGAGAATATTTCCCATATTGCTATAAACAACAGAATGTGCTAAATTATTGCAGAAACTGATCAATAGATTAAGAATCAATTAAACAAAAGATTATTGATTTCTAATAGAACAACACAAACAATTAAAACAGTTCTTTCTAAAAATAATGTTTTGTCTTATCCATTGTGACAAGGATTACTTAGACCACATACCAAATTTATGTATTAGTCTAAACTAATCTTAATTAATTTGGAGTTATTTTGCCCTCACCAAAATTATACAAAGTTAAGCATACATATTCATACCACACTGTTATATTACTGCATTATTTTATTGGCTGTTTGCATTGTAGTATTTTTTATAGTTTTTCCTTTCAGTAGTTAATTACTTTCTTCATTGTTTTATTTTATTTTCCATATTTTAGTTACTAGCTTAGTGAGTTTGTCTGTACCAGAAAAACTCACTAAGTTTGTCTGGTACAAACCAGGGTACAAATGTACCCTGACTAATGTCAAGGCATAAACCTAACATTTGTAAGCTTTATTCTTAGCTAAATAGCTCAAAATCAGGCAGATTTATATGGAGAGCAACTCTGAACATCAAGTTTTAGCAGTTATATGAAGTTTAAATTTAGCTTGATTTTATACAGAAGGTTTTGGCTGCCACCTAGAGATTCATGAACTGTGCTTTTTGTGCAGTAAAGATCCAAATTATTTGGACTAAAACTGAAATATTGAAGATGCGCCTGTCCCTGAAAACTATAACGGACGCAACGTGTCACATCCTGAGGGATTGCATGTGCAAAGGATGATTTTTAACTAGACCTTCTCTGCCTGAGAAATAAAAATTGGTGCACGAGTAAAGATCACAGACTTTATTATAAAATTAAACAGTCAGACATTATGGCAAACAAATCCGTGGTATATTACTGCTTTTAAAAAAGGGTAAATCTTAATACTCAATCTTTCATTTTAATATTTCAGATTTCTTATCAAATAGCATACTAGAGTAATTACACAAATCACATACACATTTTGAAAATATGAAAGGAAAGCTATGTAATAGTGTCTTGTATTTCAATGAAAATAAAAATAAAAAACACAAAAAGACAATCACAGGACCTATAAAACAACTCTTCTGTCACATTTGTGGTATGTTTCAAGTTGTGTGCATAGCAGATATAATCAAACATAGTCCCAACATATACTGCTCAAAAAAATAAAGGGAACACTTAAATAACACAATATAACTCCAAGTAAATCAAGCTTCTGTGAAATCATTGGTTAATAAATTTGATTTCCATTGATGATTTTTGTGTGATTTTGTTTTGTCAGCACATTCA